>OY728128.1:1310105055-1310398055 GCA_963277665.1 Viscum album
ACCAATGAAGGTGGGGGTAGTGGCTGTGAGTAGAAGGGGCGAGGCGATTGGGTGAAGAAAGTTGGAATTCGGGAGGCCGGAGGCAGAGGGATGGAGTGAGGAGGCCAAGACAGATGAAGTGGGATAGTGAAGGCAGAGGGCTTAGGTGTGGAGGTCAGGGCATGAGCGGGAGGCTGGAGGAGGAGATCCTAGGTGTGGTCACCTGCAAGGGTGAAGGCAGTGGGGACCTACAGGGGTGAGATGTGGAGCGGTAGGAGGCGAGCTTTGGGTGTGGGTAGGACCAGAGTGAGGCGAGGGAGAGAGGGGCTGGGCATGGTGCAAGCGAGGCGACTCATGCAGAAGAAAGGCATGGGGTGGGGGTAGGGTTAGGTTTTGTTTTGTTTTATTTTCATTCTTATAATAAGAATAATAATAATATAATAATAATAATAATAATAATAAAACCAAATATAATAATAATAATAATAATAATAATAACACCAAAAATGATAATAATAAAAATAACAATACTAAAAATAAAAAAAAATTAATAACAATAAAAATAATAACAATAATAACATCTAAGTAATAATAATATTATTAATTAAATAATAACAATATTATTATTAAAATTTAATCATTTAACCCACTTTATTTACATAAAACGTTATTTATTTTAATCATTAGACATTTGGGCGGCACCTGGGAAAACGACGCAACTACCACCCACTGTGTGGTGACTGCGTATGGGTCCAAAACCCACTAAAATTATTAAATGTAAAAAAAAATTGGTACCCAGATCTGACCTTGGTGTGAGAATCTAGAGTCAATAAATAATAAAATAAAAATAAATAAAAAATTAGGGGTGTGACAGCTCCATATGAACCTTTATATGGAAAGCAATGTAGAACCCCAACCCATTAGGGTGAAGTTGGTGAAATAAAGATACTTGGACCCGACCTTGTACAATCACTACAACAAAAGCAGCCCTTAGCGGCGGTTTAAACCGCTGCTAAATGGGTTGGCGGCGGTTTACAAATATCGCCGCTAAACTTGGCGTCGACAATCTTTTAGCGGCGGTTTTTTCTATTTCGCAGCGGTTTAAAAAATGTGTCGTAGATGCCTCATTTCCCGGTGGTTTCTCTCCATTTAGCGGCGGTTTTATGGGTATGCCACACTTTTTTATTCGCGGCGGTTTTAACCGCCGTAAAATTATGCCGTTTGATGCGCCTATTTTGCGGCAGTAAAAACCGCCGCTAAATCTAAATGTAATATATCTAGCAGCGGTTTTAACCGCCGCTAAATGCTGCCCAGCAAGGCATTTAGCGGCGGTTAAAACCGCCGCTAAATGCTGAACTGGAAAAAAAAATAAGTTTGGTTCTACTACACCACTGCCCTGAAAAATAAATCAAACCAAAATATAGATAAATGATAACATCGTCATCCCTTTAAGCATCCAACCGATCGTGCTCCCCACCATAGGTTTTAACATTAACAGAAAATTATGAACCATAGTATTCTCCACCATTGTAATTTCCTATAAAGAATATCCAAAGATTTCCAATGATAATATTGGAATTTTTCCTCTAATTGGGAAATCCTAAATACTTCTGAGGCCATAATAGAGACCTTACTATAAAGAAACAGTCAAATGCCAATTAGCCTAACTGAAACTAGTCATGCAATCTTTCTCAGAAGACATTTTTGACCCTTTCATGACACCCACATTATCCTAGTGACATGATTTAAATGGATACTTTCACCTATATACATCTAAGAAGAAGTATAATAATTCAATCCACTTTCAGCTAACCATTCCCAAGATACTCAGCTTAGATGACTCACATATCACAACCTGAACTACAATTCCTTCCTCTATGAAATCCCATGTTTACCACAAGAACATTCAAATAAGCCCATACCTGACTTTCAATGAAATTTCTTAGTCATTCCATCACCTAACGATTTAATACATTGTTCCCCAGCATGAACAAGGGTGGAACCTAGATCCATCCCACTATAATCATCACCCTTTAAACATCACCTTTGAGGCCGACGATAAGTTTGGGATAAAATAAGATCATCAACTATGTGCCATAAATGTTACATATATAAACCAACCGTTATCATACTTGTTCAACACATCAACAATACTACTACTCATCATCTGATGCTGCATCGTCACCCTCTCCAACTTCATCTCCACCACCTGTTGCCACCTGTAAGAACATTATATTGAAAATTAAATATTGCTGCATATTTATAATAAAACTTAAAAACAATAAAAGTTTTCAAACTAAATGATTTTGATTTTTTTGTGATTTACTTGCTCACCACTACCCGATGCACTACCACCGGGGGCATATCCGCTCATATACTGACGTATTTCAAGCAACTCTTTCTACAAACCAGATATCTGATCCCCCTGCTGGTGAACTGTGTTTCGTAGAGAAGACATCTCCCTCTGAGCATCTTCAGGTATGAAATGACTATAAGCAGGAGTAGATGTAGCTGAAATCCCTGATGGAATGCGAAAGACCTCAGATGGTACAGGTCCCAAACCCATCTCGTGCACTCTACGAGGATGCTCCTTCCCAAGGACTTTACCAACCGGGTCATCCTGGGAGACTGAGTAGGATTGCCCAGGATTGGCATCCCATATTTCTTTAATTTTTAACTATAAATCAAATATCAATATATATTAACACAGTAAAAACTGATAATAAGTTATTATAATAAATAATTGACTTCATACCCCAACTTCTCTGGAAGGTTCATTAACAAAACTTCCATCTGTTTTTTTATGAACATCCAGCCACAGTTCTGTTCAGGATGTGTCATGCCCTAAACTCTGTGACTGCATTAAAAAAAGATAAATCAACAATTAAATATGTTAAATAGATAATATTATCTTATAAATATTTAAACTAATTAAAAGATTACCAATGACATTCGGCTTCTTGAAAAGCTTTTTGAACCCGCAGTGTGCGGGATGACCTGCTTTGCCCGGTTTGAAGTATTCTGTCTTGAGAGATCCTGAAATAAATAAAATTCAATTTAATAGTATTGTATTCAATGTCTATCTCCTCTTCATGTACATGTATAAATGTAAAATGAGGATAATATAATAATATATATTTCAATACCATCCGCTTCTCATCACGATGTCTATCGACAAAAACCTTCCACTATTCTTTCGGTACCCCACTGGGTAGCTTTTCATACATCTGCTTCAAGGTCAACGAAGTATCGTTGACATCACACCACAACCTCCATTTGAAATCTTTCCATTTTTTCCAAGATTTTTTAATGTCCACTTCCGTGCTATCACATCAGCAACGGTAAAGTGGAAGAACATCTGTATACAGAAATTCATTTTGAATATATTAGTAATATGACATTCAATTAAACCATAAAGTAATAAAATTACTTTTATCTGAGAATCATAAACTTCATTTTTACAGTTTGGAGGAATATGCCTCCAATTATCATATGAAATAGGCAGGGAAATGGGCACCGCTGCCAGTTGACCTATAATCTGACCAAGTAAACCTGCGGCGTCATCCGTCGGGACCCCATAAGAATCAAATGGAACCACTATATTCTCGCCATGCATGTTCCAAACATCAGAACTTTTTATGTGTTTTTTCACGGTTGCATTGTTTTCATCTTCAATGAGCAAACAATTACTATAAACAAAATGCAATAAATTTATTTAATTAAAATTTGTACCTATGACTGTGACCCTCCAGAATGTCTGTGATGAACTGGAAGGGGCGTGTCGCTGCCCCACTGTTGAGGCTCCTGTAGGGGGAGGAGATGACTCATCCTCTAATGAGGCATCCACTGATGGTGTTAGAGATGGTTCAGGGGGAGATGATGCAGGGATGTAGGCAGCTGCTGCCTCAGATGTCGTGGGGACAGACGTATCGTCATCTGTCGCAGAAGTAGAAGGAATGGTGTACCGCTTCTTCCTTGGCATTCCTGTCATTTAATCAAATAAAATTAAGTTCAGAATATATATTTCAAAAAATTTATGCAGAAAAAAAAATTAAAAATGATAATAGATGCCCAGTACTAACAAACAAAATATATATAATAAAGATGAACCATTGATCATAAAGTATGCATAATATAATAAAGATGATTCATTGATCACATTTACCACTTCAAACCAACAGAACAAGTCTGGTCCATAGGAGACAGCGTCAACACCTCATTGAGGAGCAATAAGAATATCGGGCTACACACTTATCATAACACTATCGATCACACATTTATGTTGCCTCAAACAACACCCCATTGATGTGTGATCGAAACTGATCATAATGCATTTTAAACCTGAGACATTATGTGATTGTTTAGGCTTGACCTTAGATGTCCTCCAAGAGGAATGATGTTTCTCAATGGTTTCATACACAACCAACTATAAAGAGGGCCACTATGTTCACTTTATTCATCTAAGTGTCACCTCTCTAGGTTTGAGTATTACAAGTCAGACATTTATAATCATGTCTTCAACCATAGACATATAAAGAACCAGTTTTTTATTCAAGGGTTGTCTTAGAGGAGGAGGCGGATGAGTCCGGTGGAGGAGGAGGAGGAGGAGCAGGAGCAGAGGAGGAGGTGGCGGCCGCGGTGGAGGAGGAGGAGGCAGCGGAGGCAGAGGAGGAGGAGGCGGAGGCCGCGGTGGAGGAGGAGGAGGCCGCGGTGGAGGAGGAGGCACCGGCGGTAGCGCAGAGGCAGGGCGGAGGCAGGGCGGAGGCGTCGGAGGCAGCGGAGGCAGCAGAGGAGGAGGAGGATGAGGCCGGTGGAGGAGGAGGAGGAGGAGCAGGAGAAGAGGAGGAGGCGGCGGCCACGGCGGCACCGGCGTGACCGCGGCGTGACCGCGGCGTGACCGCAGCGTGACCGCGAAGGAGGAGGAGACGTGGAGGCACTGGCGGCACCGGCGGAGGAGGAGGAGGCGGCCGCGGAGCCACCGGCGTGACCGCGGCGTGACCGTGGCATGACCGTGGTGTGACCGCGGAGGAGGAGGAGGCCGTGGAGGCACCGGCGGCACCGGCAGAGGAGCAGGAGGCATCGGTGGAGGAGGAGGAGGCCGCGGTGGAGGAGGAGGCACCGACGGCAGAGCAGAGGCAGGGCAGAGGCAGGGCGGAGGCAGCGGAGGCAGCGGAGGAGGAGGAGGATGAGGCCGGTGGAGGAGGAGGAGGAGGAGCAGGAGCAGAGGAAGAGGCGGTGGTCGCGGCAGCGGAGGAGGAGGCAGCGGACGCAGAGGCACCAGCGTTACCGCGGCGTGACCGCGGCGTGACCGTGGCGTGACCGCGGAGTGACCGCGGTGTGACCGCGGCGTGACCGCGGCGTGACCGCGGCGTGACCGCGGCGTGACCGCGGCGTGACCGCAGCGTGACTGCGGAGGAGGAGGAGACGTGGAGGCACTGGAGGCACTGGAGGCACCGGCGGCAGCACGGAGGCATGGCGGAGGCAGGGCAGAGGCAGCGAAGGCAGCAGGGGAGGAGGATGAGGCCGGTGGAGGAGGAGGAGGAGGAGCAGGAGCAGAGGAGGAGGCGGCGGCCGCGACGGCGGAGGAGGAGGCGGCGGCCGCAGAGGCACCGGCGTGACCGTGGCGTGACCGCGGCGTGACCGCGGCGTGACCGCGGAGTGACCGAGGCGTGACCGCGGCGTGACCGCAGCGTGACCGCGGAGGAGGAGGAGAAGTGGAGGCACTGGCGGCACTGACGGAGGAGGAGGCGGCGGTCGCGGAGGCACCGGAATGACCGCGGTGTGACCGCGGCGTGACCGCGGCGTGACCGCGGCGTGACCGCGGCGTGACCGCGGCGTGACCGCGGCGTGACTGCGGCGTGACCGCGGCGTGACCGCGGCGTGACCGCGGCGTGACCGCGGCGTGACCGCGGCGTGACCGCGGCGTGACCGCGGAGGAGGAGGCGGCCGTGTAGGCACCGGCGGAGGAGGAGGAGGCATCGGTGGAGGAGGAGGAGGCCGCGGTGGAGGAGGAGGCACCGGCGGCAGCGCAGAGGCAGGGCGGAGGTATGGCGGAGGCAGCGGAGGCAGCGGAGGAGGAGGATGATGAGGCCGATGGAGGAGGAGGCGGCGGCCGCAGAGGCACCAGCGTGACCGCGGCGTGACCGCGGCGTGACCGTGGCGTGACCGCGGCGTGACCTCAGCGTGACCGCGGAGGAGGAGGAGACATGGAGGCACTGGTGGCACAAGCGGAGGAGTAGGAGGCATCGGCGGAGGAGGAGGAGGCCACGGTGGAGGAGGAGGCACCGGAGGCACTGGCCGCAGCGCGGAGGTAGGGCGGAGGCAGGGCGGAGGCAGCGAAGGCAGCGGAGGAGGAGGATGAGGCCGGTGGAGGAGGAGGCGGCGGCCGCAGCGGTGGAGGAGGAGGCGGCGGCCGCAGAGGCACCGGCATGACCGCGGCGTGACCACGGCGTGACCGCGGTGTGACCGCGGCGTGACCGCAGCGTGACCAAGGCGTTACCGCAGAGGAGGAGGAGACGTGGAGGCACTGGCGGCACCGGCGGAGGAGGAGGCGACGGCCGCGGAGGCACCGGCGTGACCGCGGCGTGACCGCGGCGTGACCACGGCGTGACCGCGGAGGAGGAGGCGGCCGCGGAGGCACCGGTGGCACCGGCGGAGGAGGAGGAGGCATCGGTGGAGGAGGAGGAGGCCGCGGTGGAGGAGGAGGCACCAGCGGCAACGTAGAGGTAGGGCGGAGGCAGGGCGGAGGCAGCAGAGGAGGAGGAGGATGAGGCCGGTGGAGGAGGAGGAGGAGGAGCAGGAGCTGAGGAGGAGGAGGCGGCCGCGGCTGCGGAGGAGAAGGCAGCGGCCGCAGAGGCACCGGCGTGACCACGGCGTGACCGCGGCGTGACCGCGGCGTGACCGCGGCGTGACCGCGGCGTGACCGCGGCATGATCGCGGAGGAGGAGGAGACATGGAGGCACTGGCAGCACCAGCGGAGGAGGAGGAGGCATCGGCGGAGGAGGAGGAGGCCACGGTGGAGGAGGAGGCACCGGCGGCAGCGCGGAGGCAGGGCGGAGGCAGCGAAGGCAGCAGAGGAGGAGGATGAGGCCGGTGGAGGGGAGGAGGAGCAGGAGCAGAGGTGGAGGCCGCGACCGCGGCGGCGGAGGAGGAGGCAACGGAGGCAGCGGAGGAGGAGGAGGAGGCCGCGATGGAGGAGGAGGAGCCCGCGGTGGAGGAGGAGGCACCGGCGGCAGCGCAGAGGCAGGGCGGAGATAGGGCGGAGGCCTTGCCCAGTTTTGTGCTAGTGATAGAATGGTACTTCAAGTCATATTATATAAATAGAGAAGAAGTACACTCAAATCAAACAAAACAACACAAACACAGAGAAGAAAAATTTGCACGACTGTCCATGAAACACCATGGGGATTACATTGGAACCAATAAACCAAAGGCAATAAATGAAAAGAAACAAAATAACAAAAAGAAAACCAAAACACAAAGCATTCGCAGCACTACGACAAAAAATCAATAATGTGGAACCTGCAACCAGTCTGAAGCTTGACATTCATTCCTCAAATACAAATAAGAACTCTCATTCCAGTAGAATATAACAGTTAAAATTCAAAAAAAACCACTCCAGATGGGCCTAAATAGTAGTAAATGAAAATATCAGTGAACCTACAAACAAATATGCAATTCATCCACAACTCAAACTGTTGGAACCAAAAAGATTTCCCAAATGAAATAGATGACATCATTGGCCTAAAACACAACTGAAATAACATTAATAGATAACAGATAATGCAAGTACTTGATCTTGGATGAAAAATAAGAGATGCGCAAGAACCGCCATCCAAGAAACTGCAACTTAGGACATAATTCCAAAAGAATGTCATGCTGGAAAAAGTTCAATGAAAACAATAATTTCATATCAAAACCCAACAAAGCATTATGATAAGAAATTAATATGTTTGATCCATACTGATATCAGTTAATAAAGGAATAAATTATTTAAGAGAGTATATTAAAGTCGTAACATACCTCTATACAATAACTAATTATTAATAATGTTTTCTTGTTATCAAAATAATGTAGTATGAATATGTTGAGATTGTTATTAAATAAAAATAGTGTTCCATCAACTGAATCCATTATTGACCAAGTGTTCATGATCTCTAGACACATTTTTGTTCATTTTCAAATAAAGGATGTTGAATATTCAACCTTTTAAAGAGAAATTTTCCAACCCAAACTAGTTTTCTATGTACAGGTCCTGGAGGGCTGCATGCAACAATACATCGTATGGAAAACAATGATAAGAATGCCATTTATTACAGCATTAATTCACAACTAAAAACATGTACTCAATTAACATGAAAAAGAAAAGTTAATAACCTATGATTTATCATCAATTAATATAATGTAGTGACTATATATTTACAAAGAAACTAAATTTCAAATAACATATAGAATAATTAATTTTAAAGACTAAAACAAACTATGATTCATTAACAAGAAACACTATTAGTTTATGACCACATAAATATATCATTGTGATGTTCAAAAATATATGTGTAATTAAATATATATATCAACAATTATTCACAACCCAACTAATTAATCTTTGCGCACAAGTCATGAATTGTAAAAAACTATTTGATGTATATAATCTCAATATTAGATTCAATAGTACACTAAATAATTCCTGAAAAAAATGAATATAATGCATTTTCAAATCACATGGATTTGGAATCATGCATTAATAAAGAAAAGGCACAATATTGTACCACTCCCTATACCAAATCAGGTGCGGGGGGTCGCCGAAGGCCGTGGGGGGCATGGGGGTGCCGGGGTCGCCGGAGGGCGTGGGGGGTGCGGGGGGCGCGAGGGTCGCAGGTGGTCGAGGGGGTCGCCGGTGGACGAGGGGGGAGCGGGGGGTGCGGGTTTCGCCGGAGAGCGCGGGGGTGAGGAGTCGCCGGCAGCGCAGGGGGTGGGGAGTCGCCGACAGCGCGGGGGGTGGGGAGTCGCCAGCAGTGCGGGGGTGAGGAGTGGCGAGGGTTAGGGATCGCGAAGGGGAAGGGGGAAAGGGTTGGCGGCTGTGTAAAATAAATCGGGTTTCGCGGCGGTTTATTAAAAACCGCCGCGAAACCTTCACCGAAAAAGGTTTAGCGGCGGTTTTGTGAACCGCCGCCACAAAACCGCCGCTAAACCATGTTTTTTTTGTAGTGAATATATTATAAATATAGATCAATCCATCCATTAACATAACAAATTTTATTAGATACAAAAAAAATCTATTTTAACAACCGTTGAAGGGGCTTGGAATTCGATATTGGAGATATTGTCTTCTTTCGAATATCTCCATGGAAGAGAGTCATGTCGTTTGGAAAGAAAGGGAAGTTAATCCCAAGGTACATTAGAACATTTAAGATCCTTGATCTCATATGATCCTTGGCCTATCAGCTTGCACTTACATCGAATATAGCTCAAGTTCATGATGTGTTCCACATATCACTCCTGAGGAAGTACATACTAGATCCCTCACATGTACCGAACTCAGAGGTGGTACAACTGGAAGATGATCTCTCTTCTGAGGAAAGCCAGTAAAAATTCAGAACATGATTTATAAGGTTCTACACAATAAGACAACCCACCTTTTTGAAGTGTTTTGAAAAAACCATAAGTATGAATAAGAAAATTGGGAACTGGAGGAGGTGATGAAGGATAAGTACCCTCACCTGTTTATGTAAAATGAAATTTCAAGGGGGGAAATTTAAAAAGGGGGGAAGAATGTAATGAACAAAATATTTTATCAATGAAATTACCTTTTTATAATTATTTCATATAGTATAATCACAAAAAATCAAATTAAGAACAAAAAAATCTTTATAAATGATGAATTAATGAAATAAGAAGTATTTCTAGAAGTTAAGGAACCAATATCGATAAAATAGTAACTTGACCTTAGGAATAGGAATATGACCCTTATGTATAGTAAACTAGAAAAATGAATAGTAACCTCATCCATGAAAGTATAAATGAAATTTTGGAACCTTATAAGTGAAAATATGATATAATTATATCATATTATAAGTAATTAAATATTTTAAAAATTATTAAGTGTTGGTTTTTTTAAAATTTATAAATATTTAATTAAAATTTTATAATTAATTTAATGATTTAAAAAAAAATATTTTCCTAATATTTATTGAGTAATAAATATTTTTATTTCTTATGATTTTAAGATAATTTTATGAGACCTTAAGTAATTTTTCAAAGTGTTATAAAATCTGTTATAATTTAAAAATATGTATTTTCCAAGTAAATGATGAGTTTAATTAAAAATTAAATTAATCATATTTAGAAAAAATATTTTCACAAAATTGAATTTATTTTTAAATTATATACGTTAAAAATGGGTAAATTTGAATTTTTGGGATTTTTTTGAAATACTTGAATATTTGATGAATAGTGAAATATAGTAATTTACAATATATATATATATATTATAAGTTAAATACACTATTAATTGATTCATCATTGATTTAAGAACCATTGGTTCCAAATCACATGATCAAATTACTATATGTAGTCCCAAAAATCAACATTATTGCTTGTCTTGAGCAGAATAAAAAACTAATGAATTAAATAATGAGAAAAGACCCTTCTCCTCTACTATAAATACAACCCCTCACACCCTCTTCTACTCAAACCTATCTAGTTTTTATACTTGTAAAAAAATTTCCCAAACCTATCTAAAATACCATCTCCCATGTCTAGGATCTCTTGGTCCCTTTAAAAGAACAAAAACCCTTTCCCTAAAGAGGTTCTCAAGGAGGAGATATTTAAAAGGTAAAATCCTCCTCCTTTTTCTTCTAATTTTTTTTCAATTTCATTTCTTTTATTCTCTTATACTCACCTTATATTCTATAAAAGGCATTATAACTCCATTTTTTATATAATAGAATTATATCATGTTAGTAGAAGATCTATCATCAAACTCCTTTCTCTCTCATTTATTCTAAAAATGAAATCGTCGCTCATGATGTGTTAATTTACCGACATCATGGGTGATACACTTTCATTTTCATTTAAATCCTTCAAAGATGTTGATAAAAACATTATAATGGTTGAAAAATATTTTAAATTTTATGTCACAAACCTATTTATGTTATGGAACTAACTTATACACATAATACTAAATGATAAAACAAAATGAATTATTTGTGATCGAAAACTGCCAAAATTAACCTAATATGATCATCATTAACTTGTATCTAATGATTCATCCTCATGAAATAAAACAAAATTATTTATTAAAAAATTTAAACTTATGTAATATAATTAATAAAATATAATAACAATTTTGGATATTTATCCTCATTTTACTGGAACTTACATTTATGTATACAAGAAAACCAATCAAGAAAACCATGAAAACAAATGCTTCCGAATGTTGAAATTAAACTATATAACTCATATAAAAGGCCATAAATGAACATAATAATTCCATAATGAATAAAATTATTTTATTAAAGGTTTATTATTTTTAAATTAATTAATCAAGTTTAATTATACAGGATATTAATGTGAAGGAATCTTTCAGAGAAAATGTAAAGGGATTTCTCAAACCCAACTCTCTTTCTTTGGGTTTTCCCTCTTTCGTCCCATTTTTAGTATGGATATTACTTAAATATCATTTATTTATCATTATATTACCTTTTTGATGATATAAATGTTCTCTAATTGAGTTTATTAAAACATAAAATTTTCTAAAAGAACACTTCTTAAAAAAAGCGCACCTTTTACTTCTCAATATTGGTTCTTCTTCACTCAAGGTTGATGATTCTTATATCAAGTATGTTTCAACCTATTTCATTTGGGAACCAAAATTTTATGTATGTATTATTATTAAATTAAACCCATTCCTTTCCATGGGTCATTATTTTTTCAAGATTGAAATATGTTCTATGTGGCATACATGATAATGTAAATATTGTGATGTGACGGGTGCGACTGGAATTACATAGCGCAATGTAAATTAATGTTATGATGTGATAGGTGTGCCCACAATTATATAGTGATCCAATTCATTGGGTAATGTAAAGAAAATTCTAAGATAAAGTGAAATATGATTGAACATGATGTTGTCTTTGTTCACTACTATGTGTGGTAGTTGACCACCAAGACCTGATGTTTCTTTTTTTTCATTGCCACATTTAGTTCCTTATCTAATTATTATTCTCATGATTATGATCCTATACCTATGTAATTATAATTATTATTATTCTCACCCATGTTATATTATCTCATTATATTATCTATCCTCTTACTGGGCTTTTAGATCACCCCTTTTTTGATGTATATCCTCAGGTGATTACATATACTAAGGAGAATTCAAGGGCCAATAAGAATCTAGAGAAGAAGGAATTAAATTAATATTTATGTTTTCTTCTATAAATATTATGTAAGTTCCTAATTTTACCAAGACACTGATCCTTTATATCCTCTTTTTTTAATTATTTTATGTTTTTTTCTTTTAAGAAGATGTAATAATAACGAAAGAAAAAGCAGGGTCGCTATAGGATCTATGAAGAATAACGGAAGGAAAAACCATAGGGAAGAGGGGATAACTTACTACAGATTGCCAACAAGCATCCACTAAAACCATAGGATTGAATCAAGGGAGAATATGTATAAAAGATCTCATAGGGGAGCCTATGGTTTTCTTAGAGTGAGAGATAGATATGTATGTCTAGATGAAAATAAATCAACTGAAAGAATTATAAAATAACCTAGAACCTGACACTTTCATGTTATGTTACCCATTCATGACATGAATTCCCATATATCTCGCTTCCACCAAAATCCATGTCACCTCATAATTTTATTAATTACACATCTTTTAATACTTTCATGATATGAATCTGTTCCACGGTTTCCCGTTAACCTATACATAAGTTTCAAAACCAACCAGATAAACAAGCTATGAATCAAAAATTCACATCGTTTAAACCATTCACGATGTGAATATCTTTTAAAATATCAGTTACAACTCCAACCACCATGAAACATACTCAATACTCCTTTTAAACACCTCCAAAACCAAAATCCAAAAAATTAATGGATTAGGAAGGCTTGGACAATTAAATTAGATACCACTCAAATGATTCTCATCCTCGAGAATCAAAATCAAACTTGAGAAAAGGAGGTCTAAAAAACCATCCTATGAGATACCTCTCAAGGATCTTATCACATCTCAAATGCTACCTTATCGCCACACAACCATATCAAACTCCACACAACCCAAACTAACCACTACAACAACCAACACATAACACTACACTGAGCAGATAAACCAGAAAATTACATCCTCCATGTCAAGATATTATATGATCTGGGTTGCACTAACTATATTGTACAATTTTAATTTCATATTAGTATAATATGTATTGCTTAGGAATCAGGTCCTACATTTTTCATGTGTTGGAAAAATAATTACACATCACTCATCAAGGAAAAAAATATCATAACATAGAAGAACCCAAACATCACATTATTTAAAGAAAAACAGGACAAATAAATGTTCTAAACAACAAAGGATACTAGGCATGCATATGCATCTCTCATTTCCATGTAATCTCCTATAGGACATCATGCCTCCATAACATGCGAACCAAGGGAAGGGTCCACCCACACAACACCTTCTCTCGATTATCTTGGATCTCTACTAGATGCTCCACAAACATCAAGACATCCTTGATATCCAAATCTCCTAAGTTAATAACGTGGGAGTTATCATGAAGATAACGATGAAGATGAGACATGTGAAATATGTTGTGAATCCTCTCTAATAATGGTGTAAATTCCAAATGATAAACAACATCACAAACTCCAACACATCAAAGGGCCTAACAAACCTAGGATAAAGCTTACTCTCCCTTGCCAAACTACTATTTCCCATGATGAGGGGAGACTCTTAATAACACATGGTATCTAACCGAAAACACTATTGGCTTCTACCTATGATCCTCATATACCCTAAAATGGTCTCACGCCACCCTCATTCACCCCAAAACCTACTAGATCTTATCAGTACTTCACTAAATGAGTGATAGATATTATTGTACTTAAACTAGACCAAAGATAGGTGTCATACCCAATATCCACAAAATTCAAAGACTCATGCCCATAAAAATATCCTCCAACATCTTGGTGGTCCGTTCTATCTACCCATCTATCTAAGGGTGGGAAGTAGTGCTAAGGTGAATATCGGATCCAACATCATGTTGCAATTACCTTCATAATCATGATCTAAAATGAGGATTCTAATTAGATATGATGGTCCTTAGTACCAACTAAATCCTAGACACATTTTTTACAAACCGCATTGTAAAAAATTGACAAAACTCGACTAATGGATCGCTAGGAAGTGAGAAGATTTTGTATGTTGGTCCACTATCACCCAAACTGCATCACATATTACCTTATCTTAAAGTAACCCTTTGACAAAATCCAATTGTATATCCTCCCATTTCTACTTGGGAAAATCCAAGGACTATAAAAAACTTCCTGAAATATGGTACTCTATTTTGACATACAGAAAAACCAAACAATTTTCACAAAATCTTCCATTTACCACTTTATCCAGAACCACTAAAGATGTATCCTAGATCTATGATACATATTTTTCACAAAAATATGTACCACTAAATGTGATCTTTGAAAATAATGGAGAAATCAGTCATTCATCAATTTCAAGAAAAACAACCTCCCTTAGAACAATACCCAGTTACAATCATCCTCTGGCCATCCCTTAGGAGCATCACCATGTCCCACATGTTCACATGTCACCTTTTCCTCTGAGTCTCCCCACTACACATCCTCCACCTTCTGCATCGAAAATGGCCCCACCATTATCTGATGTAGACAACCTCATCCACTACTCTCTCCAATGTCAAGATGCATCATTTAAAGCTCTTCCACTCCTTTATAAACATCCACAGACTCTTGATACCCATACTATCGGGACTTTCTACTCAACATATCTGCAACTACATTACCCTTCCCTGGGGTGTAAGATATCTAAAAAATAATAATCCTAAGTAAACTCTATCCACCTCCACTAGCATCGATTAAAATACCATTGAGAGAAAACATATCACAATCTCCTGTGGTCCATGAAAACCATAAAATACTATCTGATGAGCTAATGTCACCCCAAATTTAGTGAAAAAAACTACTACCAACTATAGTTCATGGGTGGCATAGTTATGCTCATGGGTTCATAATTTCCCACACCATAATATATCTCCCCTCCCTACTACATCAACAATAATTCCAATCCTATATAGTAAATATCATAGAAAAAAATCAAATAATACACCCTCTTTTGGAAACCGAAGCCCTAAATCACTAACAAACTTCTCCTTCTGGTAACTGAAAACTACATTTCACTGGTATTTCCTCATAAAATCATAGTCCTTACTAGTAAATGATGTTATAAGGGCTAAAAATCAAAATAAATTGGGTATGAATCTCTGATAATAGCCAAAAAGACCAAGGACATTATTAAACTCTTCCACATTATTTGGTATTTCCAAGAAAAAACTACCGCAAACATTGATGGGTACACTACCACACCCTACCGATACACAAAATGTCCAAGGAAATTCCCCTCTCACATCTAGAACTTGCACTTGGAAAACTTCACATAAATATGGTGGTGTTGAAGGACCTAAAAAATAACTCAGAGATGATCAACATGATCCTTTAATGAATTTTAGTAGACTAATATATCATCAATGAATTTGAATATTAACTAGTGTAGGAACTCACATAATATAGATTTCATAATCCACATGAATACGAATGGTTCATTATTAACATCTAATGACATGACAACAACTTTAATTTCTTATACCTGTATCTTAAGAAAGTCTTATAAACATCCTCATATTTCACCCCCAACCAGTGATATCTAGAATATTGATTGGTCTTCAAGAACCAAATATCCCCTCCCAATTTTTCCAAAATATTGTCTATCTTTAGAATAGGGTAATAGTTCTTGATTGTTACCAGATTCAACCTCTTGTAGTCTATAAAAAACCTCATACTTCCATACGCCTTCTTGTAAAAAAACATGTGAGAACCCCATGGTAACACACTAGGTCAGATGAAAATTCCCTTCATTATACCATCCACCTATAGCCTCAAATAATGCAACTTTGTGGGTACCATCTAATAGGGATCCATTGAAATCGGAGATGCTCCTGGCTAAGACTGTATCCCAAACTCAACGTAGCATCATGTAGGTAGTGCCATAACCTCTTATTTGAAAAAATCCAATAACTCCTCCAAAACATTGGGAACACCCCAAACTATTATTCTATTAACATCTATACCAATTGTGACCAAATATGCTCCAATTTCCTACCACCTAGTCGATAACCTCACTCACCAATGAATCCCACTCGCTATCACTCCACATTGTAAAACCAAAATCTCATACAAAATTATTTGATTTTTGTATGCATGGAATATAGGAAATCTATACCAAGGATAATATCATATGTTTGTATCTATAATAAGAATAAGTCCCCCACTAACTAGTGTTACCCCATCACCTGTCTATATCCTCGGTACACATCAAACAAAGAATCTTGGACACCAACCATCGTAGATAATACTAGGGGAACTAGAATCCTCTTTATGTCGAGTAACAACATATGGACAAAATAAGTGGAAATAAATGAGTATTAGGCTCCTGATTCAAATAAAAACACAAAATGTTAGACAATAAACTAATTGACCCTCCAACAACTCCCAACTATGCTGGTGATGCTGACTCTACCACGTGCATCTGACCATGCACATCTCCTATGACTCTCTCCTACTATCCTCCATGGTTGTACTCTAGACTAGGTCCCTATGGACATGGAAAATCACAATGATTCCCTCTACTAAATCTATCTTCTCTCGGCTGTTGAAAAAAAAATTACAGTCCCTACTACTGCAACTATCTCGAAGGAAACTACTGCTATTGAAAAGGGGCATGACCATCCATCTAAAACTAACCTCCCATAGTAGCCAAACACTGAGCCTAGTGGTTCCCATATATCCCAAATATATGGTATGAAAATGGAAAACCCTTGGATGGAACTTAGAAACCACCTATCCCTGATGGTTAGGAAAGAAACTATCGTGACCGGTTCCCCACTGAATGGAAGCTTGACTACTAGAACACCTGTGGACCATTGCTTGAATATATTCTCCTTGAAACATAATACTAGACATCATGATGAGACTAAAATTTCCTAGAAAGAATATACTCGATAACCTAATCATTTTTATGCACCTCTAGATATGTCAGGAGCATAAACAGAGTGACCAAATACCTAATAAATGGTCACAAAACCTCTTCTAGTAACCATGATATGGACTCCTCGTCTCAAAAAATATATCGAGAAAAGTGTAGGAGGTCCTTAAACCTAATCGCAAGCTCTATCACACTCATAATATTCTACTTAATTGATATTAACTCCTACTAATTGGATTCCCTCACCATCGTTGATAAAAACTCTCCCAGAACCCCCTCTAAAAGTCTGGCCACAACACATCTTCCTCCTTGAGGTCACTAAGAAATAGTATCTAACACTAACTCATAGCTCCCTACATATTACTAACTTGAAATTAAAAAAAAAATCAATTCATGCTCAAATCAGACCAAAATCGATCTCGAGCACCTCTATCCAATGCTCTATCTATAGATCTAAGACACTCCCTAAATACTTTCCCAAACTATGATGCTGAATGGCATGCAAGTTCGTAACCATACCTCATCATCCTCTATTTTATCAACCCTTTTATGATCAAATGAGTTAGCCTTATGAACCTAAATGTTCTGAGAAACTGATAAAAAATTAATATGATCCATTCACGAAAACAAGGAAAACATCCTAATCCAAGTAGCATGGATCTTTTATCACAATTATTTATTTAATTAATATTATTTCCCCAAAAACCCAATTCAAACATGAATAGAAGTCAACATGATGCATGAACCTATCCTAGTTCTCTGCCCTATAAACAAGTCCACCTCACTTGGTCATTCAATAATCTCAAATTCCATGCACTGGATTATGGTGGGGGGGATAAAATTTCATGTCCTAGTCGATATCCCTAGCCTATGTCATGCACCAAGTTCAACTTGTGTCATTTCCATACCAACCCATGCAAACATCACAATGACTAACTCTTATATTCATCATATCTCTCAACCATACCTCTAATACCACTCTATCATGACCCCCTCCCACCAAATATACTACAATGATGAGAGAGAGATGATGACCCCATGAGTCCTGCCTCCAGTGGTCCCTAGGTTGGCGACTAGCATTGATGGTATAAAAATTTCATATAATGGGAGGTTTTACCCTCTATAAATGAAACTAGATTGGGATATTGGATAAGAAAACCACAAAATAACTCTAACTGATAATATAAGATAAAACCAAAACTATCCCACAATGCATGACCTAGGAAAATTGATACATATAGAATTAGGCAAAGTAAATTACCAAAAGATAAGTCTATGGAAATTACCAAACAATAGCTTTAACCCAACTAGTAATGTCTAGATCAGTCCCAAAAGTAATCCTAGAAACCTAAAAAATATTTTGTATACATAGGGTGAGCATAACATGTATACTTGGTAGGGATATATCCAAGTCCTCAAATGCACATGTGAAAAGAGCATGTTAAAGAACCAGTGAAAAAACAACAAAACCATTAAGAACCTATATAAGACATCTATCCAAACCTAGCCTCACCATGGATTGCTCACCAAATCACACATCCAATATAATAATATATCATTGAGATAACAAAAAAAGCAAGGAACCTTGCTATTATTTCCCCATATATTTTCCACCCTCACACCCCAATGTTGAACATCCTATTATCCCATCCCTTCCGTACATACCACATCTTATTACACCACATCCCACCTGGAAACACCACGTACACATGTAAAATAACATAACATCCCTCCTATAGACACTTGGTCTACACGTCACATATTACTCACATACACCTAAGCCACACATCACATAACATCACATTCCGCCTGAAAACACTCGGGCCATAAATCACATCCCACCTGAATACATCTAGGCCACACATCACATCACCTCAAATCCCCCTGCAGATATCTGGTCCATGCATCGCATCGCATCACATATCAGCCTATAGAAACCTAGTTCACACATCACATCACATCACATCCTACCCACAGACACTTGTTCCACACATGACATCACATCATGTCTGAAAACACCTAGATCACACATCACATCCCGCTCATAAACACCTAGGCCACACATCACCACTGGGTAATCTCTAACTCCAAATTGTATCATTAATTTTAAAGGAAGATCATGGGAGAGGGGGTATCCAATCATCCATATCAATACCATACTATATATTGGGTAAAACATCCAAAACTCAACAAATCTGAGCATTGAAAAGGTTATCAAACTTGGGTGGGTCATGCTTAAAATAACTTAAACATACAAGATATATAGATAGCACACATTACCCAACCTATGGGTTCACAACAACTTCACTAGTTCACACCACATAAATTTTCATAAATACTTCCACTACTATATGCAACATCACACAACCACCTCACAAGCCACACAACATTTACTACTTATAGTAATAGCTTTTACAACATTTTTTTGTTAGCCATTTAATTTCACATTACACTATACATTCATTTATTAAATTCAGTTATCTAATTAACAAACAAATTTTTCTAGTCCATATTGTTTATCTACAAACCTATTTTTTCATTTATGATCATAGTTCATCCCATGGATAACCAATAAATTATCTTAAACATGCCATGCTAAAATTTGCCCAAATCACACAACCACCACCAAAACACCACACATCCACCATTGTCACCTCACCACATCATCCAAGTCACCTCACCATATAAACCACTCATAAAAGCCATCATGAAACACTATCATCACATACCACAACAAATCCACTGCCCTTTAACCACTGTGCCACTACCACTATACCATAACCTCAGTGCACCACATCACACAATTTCTCACATTGCATCCATGTATACTAAAAACTGCATTACTTCTCTGCATACTACACATCCCATACAGTCACTAAAATCACCGTACAATAGCCCAAACCATATAGGGAAAACACAAATGGCACAAGCATACACAATAGCACACAAACAAGATTCGAAGAATATTTAGGGGCATTATTGAAGATCTTATTTATTTAAGATGGGTATTATCACACACACACAAATCCAGAGACAATAAGTTCATTATCCAAATATTTGTTTCTTATCCTTTTATTTAGGGTGAGATCACACAAAAACACAACAAGGGTCATTACATTATAATATATAATACAAAAACAGGGCTCCCAACAACCTATATTTATATAATTTGAAATAGACAAACATAATAACATTAACAACATATATCAAGTAATAAATCATGAAAAAAATCTCCATTCCCATCAATTTTAGACATTATAATTAAATATCTCATTACTCTGATCCATACTATTCAACCAAAGGTAAACAAAAGCATAAAAATCTCACACATAGAACATAAACAAGTGAGAACGAGGATCCCATACCTCAAGGAAGATTTCCAATCTCACAATATAATATAGGGTTAAGAAGAAACTTCCCAAAACCCCAACTACACCATGAGATAATAGATAAACGTACACTATACTAAAGGTTTTAAAAAACAAAACTCATACACACATCAAACAAAAACCACACAACCACAATGGATCTCTAAAGAATAATAGAAGGAAAAACTACACTGAAGAAGAGAACTCACCATGGATCACCAATGGGAAACCACTATAACTCAAAGATAAATTCATGGGAGAATAGGGATATAAGGTATCCTCAGGGTGCCTAGGGTTCACCAGAAATGAAAAGAAAAAGAGTTACAAAAAAAATGAAAAGAAATTGGTCAAAGGGTTATAAAATAAATTGGAACTAGACACTTTCGCGTCATGTAACCCATTCAGGATGTGAATTCACGTATTTCCAACTTCCTGCAAAATTAATTTCCACATGAACTCTAATTAATTACCTGTCATATACTAATTTCATGATGTGAATCTATTTCATGGTTTCCCTTTAGCATGCTTACAATTTGTGAAACCATTCGTTTACACAAACCATGAATCACCAATTCACTCGTGTAAACCATTCATGATGTGAATATCCTTCAGTATATCTATTGCACCTCCAACCACCACAAAACCTATAACACCCAAAACTAGTAATGTAACAGATAGGGAAGACAGGTATCCTTACATATTGATAAAGTATATGAGGCTTCAAAAGCTTTCTAGATTTTCATGATTTGATTTTTTTTCTTTTGGATGATTTTGGAACATATTCTTAGAAATATATATTCATTTTAAATAAAAACTATGATTTTTGATTTGAGAATATAGGTATTCAATGAATAAAGGTTTGAAAAATAGGGTTCAAAAGATTGTTTGGTTTGGGTTAGAAGGTTGTAGAACAGTTCTGATTCTAATTCATCATTTCAAAAATTTAAGGCCTTTTAGAATAGTAACATGTGGGGAAATAAAAAAAATATTTAACAATTTTTTAAACCCATATGATATATTTCAAAATAAAATAACTAAAATAATATTTATTATAATTATAACTTATATATATAATTAATAATATAAATAAAAATATCATAAAACATTTTAAACATAATTAATCATACTTAACTCATGTTTGATATAATCTAATCTCTAATAATTCAAATTATTTATAAAAATGGTAGAAAGCTGATGTTCCATGTTAATGAATTCAAGAGTGATATACCCTTTTTAAAAAGGATCTCTAAAAAATTATTGTTGTATATCAATGTGTTTTTTTCCTAGAATGAGATATAATATTTTTTTAAAATGTTAATAACACTCGTGTTATTGTAATTTATAAAGACATGTATGAATTGATATCCATAATCTAGTAATGTGTCTTTAATCCATAGAATATGTGCATAGGAACTACCTATAGCTATGTATTCATCTTTAGCCGTGGAAAATGCAACAAAGTTTTATTTCTTAATGCACCATGAATCTAAATACTTTCCCAAAAAATGACATTTTCTAAATATGTTTTTTCTATCTAGATTACATCCATAAAATTAAACATTAGAATAACTTATTATATCAAAATATTTTCCTCTAGAATGAAACAATCCTAAATTGGAAGTATTTTTAGGTATTTAAAAATCAATTTAAAACAATTTAAATGTGATTATTTTGGATTTTTTTGAAAATGAGAACACATACACACACTAAACATAATATCAAGATGACTAGCTATTAAGTATATTAGACTCCCAATCATACCTCTATAAGTGGTTTAATCAATTGATTTACTAGTTTCATAAAGATCTAGTTTACATGTGGTACTCATTGAAGTATCACCTCTTTTTGTATAGTCTTAGACAAAACATATTAAAATATCTTTGGTGTACTTAATTTAGTTTAAAATAATTCCTTATTTATTTTGAAATATTTTAAAACCAATAAATAATTTTATTTCACCCATAAAACTCATTTAAATTTCATTTTTCGTATGTTTTAAAAATTCAATAAATAAATAATTTATTGAAGAACTAAAGATAATATCATCTACATAAATATTTGAAAATAAATCATCTTTTAAAATTATTTTAAAAAATAAAGTAAGAACATTAACACATTTTTTAAAAAATAAATAAATAAGAAATGTGTTGAGCCTATCATACCAGGCTCTAGGATATGGTTTTAAACAATAAAGTGTTTTTGTTAATTTAAAAACATGATTAGAAAAACGATTTTTTGAAAATCCAAGGGTTGTTCCAAAAAAACATCCTGGAAAATATATCCATTTAGGGAAGAACTCTTAACATTCATTTGATATTATTTGAAATTTATATGTGTTGCATAAGAAAGAAATATCCTAATAGATTCAAGTATTTCTACTGGTGTAAATATTTCCTCATAGTAGGCACCTTCTTCTTTAATGTAACCTTGTGAAACCAGTCTCGCATTATTTCTAATTATAGTGCCAGACTCGTCAATTTTTTTAAACATCCATTTAGTTCCAATTGTATGGAATTCCTTGGGGATTTATACTAATTTATATACTTTGTTTCCTCCAAACTAATTCAATTATTAATGCATTTAAATTAATATGAATTCATAATTTATTACTTCAATGATGTTTTAAGGTCCAATATGTGACAATAAGGTTTTATGTTCAACTTAGTTTCTTAGAGAATCTCTAGTCTAAGATCCACTATCTAGATCTCTAAATACAATATCTAAACGATGGTCTCTATGAGTTATAATGGCTTTCAAAATAGAAGTACTTGGTACTTTTCTTCTTTAGGTTCAAGTTCAGACAATTACTTAGAACTTGGTGATTTTTCTATAGCAGGCTTTATAAAACTATCACTAGATTTTGGTTGAAGAAATTATAATTAAATTGTAAAGATCATCCTCAATGTTTTTGGAAGAACTATTAGGATCTTATGGATATGTTTCATAAAATAACACATGTATATATTCTTTCACAATTTTGGTACTTTTATTGAACAATCTATGTAACAAATTGAGTTTTTATGAATTTTATATTTTTTGAATAAATAAAATTTATTTGGTTGATTTCATTGCACACTACATCAAGTTACGACTTCTTTATATGCAATAACATCTTAATATTTAACTACACACAACACATATATTATCTTTTGGTACATGAAACACCATGTTCGTATTATGTTACACACAATTCTGAGTTCCTTCAATATCTTTCATTATATGGAAGATTGAGTTATACCGAATTACAATATACAATTATATTATTATTAAAATATTATTATAGTTATCACCTAGATGTAGAAATGAATGATATGAATAAGATTAATTAAATTATGAAAATATGGTTTACACATGTATATAATAAGTATTATTCGGTGTCCAAATAATTATAAATAAAAATAAAATCCTTTTAAAAATATAGGAAATCTTTTGATAGATAGCTCTATTTATGCAATCAAACAAGTTTTACCTCAATAAATTAAATAAAAAACTTTTGGTAAATTATTTTAATGAATTATATATATATATATATATATATTATTCATTAAACTATTTTTACATTCATCATATGTGTTTTATATACAAGAGATACAAATAAATCCAATTTTACACATAAATATATATATATTTTTCTAAAATGTAATTTTATAACCTTTTAATGGCGCACCTATTTTAAATATAATTTTGAAACATTTATAAATTTTATTTTAAAAAATTCTCTTCATTTGTTAATGAGTAATATAAAAATTTACTTTGGGTTAATATTTTGTATTTTTCTAACAATTTTCATTTTTTGATGAATAATTAAAAATATTGAATTTTAAATGAAAACTAAATTTTCATATAATTTATTTATATAGTTAAATTATAATTTAATTTTTTTAAAATATAATTTAGATTAATTATAAATATATTAATACAATTTAGTAATTTTTTTATCAATTTTACACTGAAATTAGATATAAAAACATTTCAAACATTAGAATATTTTCACTTTAAAAACATGTTCTCTCGTCGAGTCTACGATATTAATTTTAAATTAATTTCTTCCAATTATATTATTATAATTTGGAAAAATGGATTAAATATTTGGAATAAAAATAATTTATAATTTATAGTAATTTAAAATTATTTTTTGAACAAAAATCTTAATGAAACTAGTTAAAATTAATTACAGTGATTAAGGTAAAGCGAGCTTACGTAATGGTCAAATTTAAAACATAAAAGATTGAATGACCTAGAAACTTGTAAAAAATACATTTTATGGACATATATCAACCATATACTTTGTTTTCTTAAAAATATAAAATTATTTGAAGATAACTATGTAACTTAGACATCTCAATAGTGTTTTCCTTTTTAAAATTACAAGAACATCACTCCTCCTCCACTATAAAAGGAAACTCACCCCTCCACTCCTCACTTATTCACAAATATAAATCCATTTGGATATAAAAAAACCTGAAAAAATATCCTCTAAACTTACATAAATTTATCCTAGAGCCCTCACTTTGGGAAGAAATCCAACCTAGAATCCCTTTGCTCCAAACCAAAAGGAGTTACCCAAAGAAGAGGTAACATCCTTCCACAAGCACTTTTATTTTATTTATTTATCCACCAAATAAAATCTCCTTATTCCATGATTATATGATAAAATAAATACCCAAAATATAATGAGATATTTTTATTTTATGTTTTTTACCTACACTCACACACACTTCCATAAAATGGGATACACAATCATTGTTTGTGTGTACAGTGAACTACCACCTTTCGAAATGATGTCGTTTGTTATTCCATCACCACCTTTAAAGGTTGGGAATAATTACAAACATAATATTTTTATATGATATATATCATATATAAGATTTCTTTATTCTCCTATAATTATTATATAGCACATACTATTATGATTTCTATTTTGTGTGAATATGATAACTTCATTTTGTAGACGTGTGGACTACCGCCTCCTCAAAGCGATGTGATTCATTCACAATTTACATGGAATGTATTAGGGATGGGTTTACTAAACTTATATGATATTTATTAAATAATAATTATACTGTAATTAAAATATATATATTTATGTATATATGTATACATATATGTCATTTACTTTATTTATATCAATATGGAAAGAAAAAAGAAACAATGTTCAAGCGTACATATGAACTACCCTCTCCATGAACAATGTATTCCATTTTATATTTATATATTTTATTTATTATTAGAAATACATATATACTGAATATATATGATATTTATATCATGGTTATAATTTTTTAGGCAATGAAATCATGATATAAGAAAGAAGACAAAAAATATAACAAATCAAAACACTTGTGAGAAAAAGAAAGCAGTTATTACATTAAATGTAAATTTAATATGGAATTTTTAATAAATGGTTAATATAAATTCATAATAAAATGATATATGGTATTATATATAATAACATAATTATATGTTATATGTATACTAAAATTATATTTATTATATAGGAGGTTTGAATGTGTAGGAAGAAATTCAATACTTAAGGTAAGGGTTTTCTTGTCTCGCATTTATTTCTGTGATATATATGTTATATTCACCACTTATTCTTTTTTTGGTGTATATACTTCTATATTTCATGTTATATCATGTATTTTCTTTATTTCATGATATTAAAATTTTTAATTTATTTTATTCTTTCATATATCTCACAATTAAAAATTTACTCATGTAGTAAGGGGATTTATAGTCTCACTTTTATTTCAGTGAGACCAATGTAGTTTTCACCACTATTTTCTTTTTTGTGGTATATATACTAACCATGAATTTATTATATGATTCCAATACATAAATTTATGGGTATTTACATGTCCATTTTATGATCTCTCTATCATGGTGTTTTACGGTTCAAAAATTACCAAATCGATAAGGTAATTTTTTCTAAATTTTACTTCTTTATTATTCCTATTTTTATGCATATATTTTCTTTTACAAGGTGTATATAATGAAATTTGAAATTTTATATTATGAATCTAATTATATTAAGTATATATTAAGCTTCATTTAATTTTTTTATTTCATGGGTATTTTTATTCAAATTTACCAAATTGTTAAGATTTTATTGTTATAATCTCATTGTTTACCGAGATTATTTATGATTATGCATCCATTGATGAAATATTATGATCCATTTCTCATGTATTCTCATTATTTTTCTTCTACTCTAGTTATTAATGATATCTTAATGTAGCGGTACCATCTTTACACTCTTTGGAACTTAATATAATTAATATAGTGTTTTTAAGAAAATATAATCTTATTTCTCTCTTCAGTCAGAAATTTGTTTTATTCAAAAACCATGTTTTCTATAAACAATTAAAAAAATTAAGTGATAATTAATGATATCTTTAAATGAAAAGTATTTCACAGAAAATATTTTTTAAAAAGTGTTTAAAATGGATTTCAAAAGTTCCTTTATAAGTTTTAAAGGTTATTTTAAATGATTTTTTTAAAAATGTTTTATGATTTAAAAAGTGTTTTTCAAAGAGGAAAGGATATTTTCCTCATAAATTGTTTTAAATTATTTTTAAATATTATTTTATATTTTTTCAAATTAGTTTTTAAATAAAATTATTTTGAAGATTTTGTATGCCTTAAAAAGTTATTTCCAATGAAAGGTTATATTCCTTAAGAAATGATATAAGTTATCTTTCAAAATACTTCTCTAGGTAAGGTCAAATCCTTTAATATAGTTTATGTTTTACTGGAGATATGATATAGGACACCATTATCAATATTTATTTGAATTGTTTATGTTTAAGATATCAATTTTTTATGAACCCCATTTCTCTTCCATGTGTTATACCATGATAAAAATCTTATGAAACCCACTTAATTCCATCATTTATTCTATGATGAAATGAATTTGAAACATGTCTCTTTCCTATAGGTTATGATATGAGAAAATGATTATGATACCCATTTCATTTCACGGGTTATGATGTGATGAATGTTTATGATCTTGTGGAAAACATATTTATAATTTCATTATGCAACGGGTTGGGCCTATATCCCCATTAAATGAATTGGGTAAATATTTATATCTCATGAGAAAATTATGAGAAAAAAGTGAAGAATCTTGATCCACTATAAAAAATAGGTGTTTCCTAATCCACAATAGGGAAAAGGTGTGTTCTGATCCAAAATAGTAAACAAGTGTGTCCTAATCCACAATGGGAAATAGGTGTGTCCTGATCCCCAATGGGAAATAGTTGCGGCTTGATCCATAATGGGAAACCAGTGCATCCTAATCCACTATGGGAAATAGGTGTGTCATGATCCACTATATTGATGGTCTTGGTAGTTAAACTTGGTACATGAAATGGTTTTATATATTTTTTATGGTTACTCACTTATATGACATGATTTTATGGTTCATTATTGATTTATGATGATTTATCACCCTTATGATTCATGTCTTATAAAATACCAATATTTATTCCATGAATCTTAATTATGATATTTGATATGTAGGGTATGATATTATAATGTTATGATCATGTTCTCATGCCATTATGCTCATGTTATTCTTACATATATCCATTTTCCACCCTTAATAATCATTTAAGTTCATCCATTTCTTATGTTTCCTTTCCCCGTGTTTTGAAGAAAGGTTTTAAGTAGGAGTACTAAAGGAGAATATTTTTAAGGGAGAGTTGAAGATATTTCACCAATATAAAATATTTTGTTTCCATGTTTCCAAAGACACTAAAATATTATAGTCCTTGGGAATGTAATTTTTTAATTTTATCAATATTTATAAAAAATGATATAATATCCATTTATATTAAGCCTGAGATTATATAGTCAGTATCAAAGGAAAGGTTTATTCATCCTTTGGAAGCAAGGATGAGAAAACCTTAGTGATATCCTAAGGTATATTTCTAAGGATATTTATAAGGATGTAACTAAGGATAATCCTAAGTTTTTATAAGTTAAAAAATTATGTGTTATTATTTAGTCATCATATAATTAACTTTTCATGATTCTGTGGTTTTCCTCTATGATAATTGTTTCTCACAGTGTGACTGCTGATTTTTTTTCAATGGATAGAACTAAAAGGAACCATGTTAATTGTAAATTCAATGGAAATTGTGATGATTTTCCTCCATATAAATAAATTTATATTGGATATAGAATAAAAAGTATTTTTGATATGATCCAATAACTTTATGAATCTATGAATCAAGTTGAATTTATAAGCAAGGAAAGGAGGAAACAACATTCTTGTGAGTCCTTCATAAGGAAACTTCCATATTCTTTTAGTGGTTTCATTGATCCGTTTGTTACTGAACAATGGATTAATACCACTGAAAAGATATTTTAAATTATTTAGTTCTCTGATCCTGAAAAACTCATCTTGAATGCTTTTCATTTGGAAGGTGAAGTGGTTCAGTGGTGTACCCTTATTAAAAACATGATTGAAAAAACAAGAAATTGAATCTAAAGAATGGGGAGATTTTAAGGGGATATTTTTCTATAAGTACATCAATAATATTATATGAAAAAAATCGATAATGAATTCCATGATCTAAATAAAAATTAGGATGAATCTATTGGTTCCTATGAAGCTAATTTTACAAGACTTGTGAGGTACGCCTCTGGTTTGATCATCAACCCTGAAAAAAAATCTACTGATTATTTGGTGGAATGAAACCAAGAATTTGAAAGGACTTATATATAAGATACTTTAGTATTTATGAATAATTCAGTATATGTTAACTAGAGGTAGAAATTAAAATTGGATATTCCCTCCATTCCACTAATTATGATTAGAAAAATAATATCAAGTCTCATCAAAACTCAAATGGTGGAAAGAAATTACAAATATATGTCTACAATAAATATAAAAAGAAGAATCAAGGGAATTTATTGAATGTAAATGGAAGTTATTTAAATGATTAAAGGTAGGTCATAAAATTTTTAATTTCAAAATAAGTTTAATGGGACATTTAATGTAATGGAAGAGAATATAATTCCAACTAATGCACCACCCACACTCCAGTGTTTCTACTATAAGGAGTTTGGAAATTATGTGAATAAATGCCCCAATCTAAGAGCTAATATGGATGATAAGACACAACATCCTCTCAGGAAAAAGTAAAAAAGGAATGATTATTTAATCATAGTGAAAGAACTAAATCATGATAATTAGGGAACACTTATCCTCCCCTACTTAGTTTGGAATTTAATGTTTGGTTTGTATGATTAAGCGCTATAAAAATATTATTTTTCATCCTTCAGTGAAGTTTCATGTGATTATCTCCCTATAAATGGATTATATAATAATAAAATCACATTTTATATTCTATATATATAAGTATGGAACCAAGTTCCCTATGAAAATAATTATGGTTTAAGATAAATTCTTATATAAGGAATAAACAGTGAATTATATTTTGGTAGGGTTATAGGGTCAACCTTTTATGGAATGGTTTGATTTGAACTTTGGATGTGGTTTTTATATTAACATATTACATCACTATTTTAAGATCTATTCATATCGAATAACCTACACTAACCATTTTTGCTTTTATGATACATGAAGAGAGACAGAATGGATTATCAGTCTATCTATGGGTCTTATGGTCCATTGGCACTTCAGGAATGACAAATTCAACTTCATTTCTTGGAGTAAGAGATGAAGTTGAAATCAAGAACATGACGAAAAATGTGTGAGATTGTGCATATAAAAGGGAATAAAATCAAGTAATTATATTTTGTTATGTTCTTAGAGATTAAAAGAATTTATCAACTCTAGGAAAATGATATTGAAAATGATTTATCATAATACCTTTGTTTCTATTTATCTGATGGTCTTATAAATCATCACATATTTATGGTTTGAGGCCCTTAACTTTCCATTGATTATTAACTTTAACATGATCAATGAACTCAATCACACTCTATAATTATTTATTCTTTTCTTCCATGTCCAATATTCCCTTCCCATATATGTTCTCTTATGTGGAAACCAGTTTATGAGTTTCTTTGGGTAACCATTTTGTTTCCAACATTTTTTTTAAGTTTTAGTATTCATTTTTTCTATGTGGGTTCCTATGAAAGGAACATTAAAGTATTAAATCTTTAAGGATGCAGATTTATTTTGAGGGAGAAATTCATTTTAAGAGGGGAAGAATGTAACACCCTGAGTTTTTATGAACAGTTTTTTAAAATAAATTGAATTTGTCTGATTGATTTCATTGCATGATGCACCAAGGTGTGCTTGTTTTATATGAAACACCATGTTAATCTTCCACTACACAAAATAATTAGATTATCTTGTGGTACACACAACACTTTGTTTAGATTATGTTACAAACAATACCAAGTTCCTTTCATAGCTTGTGTTACACATAAGATTGAGTTTTACGGAAATACAATATACTATTGATATTATTATTGAAATGTTATTATAGTTATCACTTGTCCCTTGGAATGGAAAAAAAGAATAAGATTAATTAAATTATGAAAATATGGTTTACACATGTATATAAGAATAATTATTTTTTGACCAATTAATTAGAAATGAAAATAAACCACATTTGAAAATAAATGGAATCTTTTGCTAGACAAATATATTTATGCAATCGAACACATTTTACCTAAATAATTCAATTAAACCACTTTTGATAAATTATTTTAATGATATATATATATATGATATCCATTCAACTAGTTAACATTCATATTATGTGTTTTCAAGATAATATATAAGAATAAATCTAATTTTATGCATAAAGATATATATATTTTCCTACAAGATAATTTTACTGCCTTTTAATGGAATGCATATTTTAAATAGAATTTTTGAAACATTTATAAATTTTATTTTAAAAAATACACTTCATTTTTGAAATAGTAATATCAAAATTTTCTTATGGTGAATTTTTTTTATTTTTCTAAAAGTTTCATTTTTTGATGAATAGTGAAAACATTGAATTTTAATTGAAAAATGCATTTTCATCTAATTTATGTATATAATTAAATTATACTTTTAATTGGTTTTAATGAATATTTAGGTCAATTATACATATATTAATACTTTTTATGTCATTGGAATCAATTTCACATTAAAATTCAGTATAAAACATTTCAAACATTACAACATTTCCATGTTAAAACTTGTTGTCTCGTCCCATCTGAAAGATTAATTTTAAATTAATTTCTACTGCTTATGTGATTATAATTTGAAAAAAATGGGTTCAATATCTATAATAATCACACTTTATAATTTAAAGTAATTTCAACTTAGTATTTTACCAAAAAATATTAGTGAAACTAATTAAAATTATTTACAACAATTATTGGAAAAATGAGTTTAGTAAGTGGTTAAACTTTAATGTTAAAATTCAAAATGACCAAGATTTTTTTAAAAATCCATTGAATTATAATATATCAAGCATATCCACCCTTGGATCGAATATGGACCATTATTGTAGGAAAATTATGCAAGGAAGACCTCTCAATAGTGTTTTTCTTTTTATATTTACAAGAATTCTACTCCTCCTCCACTATAAAAGGGAACTCACCCCCCCCCCCTCCATAGACACTTATTAACACCTATAAATAAATTTTTCTCAGAAAAAAAACTACAAAAATATCCTCCAAAATTCTGTAAATTAATCCTAGATGCCTCACTTTGGTAAAAAAAACAACCAAGAAATCCCTTTGGTGGAAACCAAAAAGAGTTACCCAAAGAATAGGCAACATCCTTCCACAAGTGCTTTTGTTATATTTCTTTTTATACCCCATAAATTATTATTATTAAATTATTATATGATAACTTTAGTATCATAAATATACTAATATATTGATAGGCTAAGGTTTCAAACTACACTGACACACAATTTCATCCAATGGGATACATAATCATCGTTCGTGCGTATAACGGACTACCACATCTCAAACTGATGTCATTCATTCTTACATTACCACATTTAGAGGTTGGGAATAATGATGTAAATAAAATCTTTATATGATATATATTGTATTCATGATGAATTTATTCCAATTTAACTATAATATAACACATACCTTTATTCTTTCCATTTTGTGGGAATATGATAACTTCGTTTTTGGATGTGTCACTGCGAAAAAATGCGGATTTAGCGGCGGTTTTTTTCCGTTTCGTGATGTTTTAAACCGCCGCTAAATTATGCGTCGGGAAACTATTCACAGCGGTTTTCAAAACCGTCGTAGAACATTTTGCGGAAGATTTTTAGCAGTGGTTTTTTTATTTTTTTTTATTTTTTTAATTTTTTTTAAATTATTTATTTATTTATTTTATTTATTTTATTTATTTTGTATTTATTTTATTTATTTATTTCATATTTTATTTATTTATTTCATATTTTATTTATTTATTCGTATTTATATTATTTATTTATTTTGTATTTTATTTATTTATTTCGTATTTATTTTATTTATTTTATTTATTTCATTTATATCGCATTACTTTATTTACTTTATCCATGCATGGATGCATGCACATGCTCATGCCCATGCCCAAGCACATGCTCATGCCCATGTAATATAAAGAAATACTGTGTTTGGTGAGATTTGAACCCCTAACCTCTTGCATATTTTCTAAAGACTTTACCACTCCAGCAAGCTCGTCATGTGGTTTATAAATAGAATTTAATATACTTATATATACTAATTGAAAAAGAAAATGATACATAACTAATAGATATAAACTCAATAATAATTAAACAATAAGTAATAATCAATAATTAATAACCAATAATTAATAATTAATAATGAATAATTATTGATTTATTAGTTATTTATTGAGTTATTTATGATTATTTACTCTTTATTATAATAAATAACAAATAAATTATAATAATATTTACATAAATTATAAAATTATGAAAATAAAATAATAAAATAATAAAATTATGAAATTAAAATAATAAATAATAAATAATAAATAATAAATAATAAATAATAAATAATAAATAATAAATAATAAATAACAAATAACAAATAATAATAAATAATAAATAATAATAAATAATAAATAATAATAAATAATAAATACTAAATACTAAATACTAAATACTAAATACCAAATGCTAAATAAGAAATAAGAAATAAGAGATAAGAAATAATATTAAATAATAATAAATAATAATAAATAACAATAAATAATAATAAATAACAATAAATAATAATAAATAATAATAAATAATAAATAACAAACTATAAATAATAATAAATAATAAATAATAAATAATAAATAATAAATAATAATAAATATTAAATATTAAATAATAAATATTAAATAATAATAAATAATAAATAATAAATAATAAATAATAAATAATAATAAATAATAAATAATAAATAATAAATAATGAATAACAAATAAAAAATAATAAAAAATAAAAAATAAAAAATAAATAATAATAAATAAGTAATAATTAACAATAAACAAATAATAAATAATAAATAATAAATAATAAATAATAAATAAGAAATAATGAATAATAATAAATAATAATAAATAACAATAATTAAAAATAAATAATAATAAATAATAATAAACAATAATAAATAATAAATAACAAACTATAAATAATAATAAATAACAAATAACAAACAACAAATAATAATAAGTAATAAGTAATAAGAAATAAATAATAATAAATAATAAATAATAAATAATAAATAATAAATAATAAATAATAAATAATAAATAATAAATAATAATAAAAATTAAATAATAAATAACAGATAATAAATAATAATAAATAAATAATAAACAATAATAAACAAATAGTAAATAATAAATAATAAATAATAATAAATAACAAAAAATAATAAATAACAAATAACAAATAACAACAAATAATATATAATTATAAATAATATATAATATATAATATATAATATATAATATATAATATATAATATATAATAATAAATAATAAATAATAAATAATAAATGATAAATGATAAATGATAACAAATAATAAATAATAAATAATAATAAATAATAAATAATAAATAATAAATAATAAATAACAAATAATAAATAATAAATAATAAATAATAAATAATAAATAACAAATAACAAATAACAAATAATAAATAATAATAAATAATAAATAATAACAAATAAATAATAAATAGTAAATAGTAAATAATAAATAATAAATAATAAATAATAAATAATAAATAATAAATAATAAACATTAAATATTAATTAATAAATAATAATAAATAATAATAAATAATAAATAGCAAATAATAAATAATAAATAATAATAATAAATAATAAATAATAAATAATAAATAATAAATAATAAATAATAATAAATAATAAATAATAAATAATAAATAATAAATAATAAACCACAACTAATAATAGATAATAATACATATATAATAAATAATAAATAATAAATAATAAATAATAAATAATAATAAAAAAATAATAAATAATAATAATAAATAATAAATAATAAATAATAATAATAAAAATAAATAACACATAATTAATAATTATAAATAAATAAATAATAAGTAATAAACAATAAATAATAAATAATAAACAATATACAACAAATAATAATAAATAAATAATAAATAATAATAAATAAATAATAATATATAATATACAATGTATAATATATAATATATAATATATAATAAATAAAATATTATTAATAATAATAATATATAATATATAATAAATAATAAATAACCAGCAACAAATATTATTATTAATAATAATAAAATAATAAATAATAAATAATAAATAATAAATAATAAATAAATATAAATAATAAATAAATATAAATAATAACTAATAACTAATAAATAACCGGTAACAAATAATAGATAATAAATAAATTAAAGTATATTATAAATAATAAATAATAAATAATAAGTAATAAATAATAAATGAAACACATGAAAATGTATGAAAAGGCGTGATAAGGGATGAAAAATTATGAAAACGCATGAAAACAAATGGAGAAGCATGAAGAAGGATGCATTAGAAAGCCTGAGAATGCATGGAAACTCATTACAACTCTGGAAAACCCCTTAAGAATTCAACATAATCGTCATAATAACCCACAAAAAAACCATTGATAAAGATATCAAGCCATGGAAACCCAAATAAATAGTAATAAATGGAGCTACCATTAAAACCCGTCAAAACGGTCATAAAGTGACCAAAACATTGGACTCACATTAATGGAGATAACTTATGATCCGAGAGTATGTTCCAGATCTACGACCAATCAAATCAAAGATCCTAAAACGATCTTTGAGCTGATAGGTGAAAGAGACCGAATGGACGGGCGGATCAGAAGTTACGACCATTTAAAAAAAACTTACGGGGGACGGGTGCTAGAAACGAGGCATCGAAAAACATAACAAACCCAATACCCACTAAAAGGCCATAACTTATGATCCAAGAGTCCATGTGGGCACCGCGACTTGTCAAACTGAATCTCATGGAACGAACTACGATCTGAAAGGTGGAGGAGTCTGAACTGACATGCAGATCGAATGTTAGGTCCATTTGAAGACAAGTTTGACGGGACACCGGTGATGGAAACGGGGTTTCGGAGGCCTTCGGAGGGGGTTTTGTGGTCAAAAAACATGAAAATATCTTGCTTCTATCAAATTAGTGTGTGTATCTCTCTTCGCTAGCTTCGATTTGATATGTGGTAGAGCCCAAATGGACACCCGGAGTGAATGTTTTGGCTGTTTGAAGTTGGAGAACTTTTTTCGACTTTCTTATAACTCTAATATCTTCTGAACCTTAGACCATCTCACGGTTTTAATTACACGTGCCTCTAGATCTCTTAATGAGCTTTGATTTTACTGGTCGTGGTGCTCCAACAGACACTCAGATCAAAAGTTATGGTCGTTTTAGTGATTTCAGGGTTTCTCATGTTTTTTTTATTTTTTTATTTTCATTTCGCGGCAGTTTTACCCAAACCGCCGCTATTTCGCGGTGGTTTTTTAAAAAACATCTGCTAATCCTCGAAAAAAATAACACATTTCGCGGCGGTTTTAAAAACCGCCACGAAATGCCCGTTTTCCTGTAGTGTGTGGACTACCGCCTCCTCAAAGCGGTGTGATTCATTCACACTTTACATGGAATGTATTAATGATGGGTTTAGTAAACTTATATGATAAATATTAAATAATAATTCAACTTTAATGATAATATATATATACATATATTTCATTTACTTTCTTTCTTTCAATATGAAAAGAAAACGGAAACAACGTTCATGTGTACATACGGACTACCGTCTCTATGAATGGTGTATTCCATCTAATATTTCTATATTTTATAGATTATTAGGAATATATATTATGAATATATATGATATTTATATCATTTTATCATTATTGAGGTGATGAAATCATGATATGAGTAAGAAGACAAAAAATATAACAATTCAAAACACATGTAAAAAACAAATTGGTTATTACCCAGAACGTAACTTTAACAAGGAATTGGTAAGAAACGAGAAATATTAAGTCATAATAAAATGATATATGGTATTATATATAATAATATGGATATTTATTAGATGTATAGTAAACTTATATTTATTATATATAAGTTTTTAACATATACGAATAATGTCAAGATTTAATGTAAGGGATTTATCATCTTGCTTTTATTTATGTGAGATATATGATATATTCAAAAATTATTCTTATTTTGTGGTGTAAATACTACCCTATTAAATGTTATATAATAATAATTATTTATTTATTTATATTCATAGTTTCAATTGATTTTATTCTTTCATGGATCTCATGATTCAAAATTTACTGAAGTAGTAAGGGAATTTCTTATCTCACTTTTATTTCTATGAGACCTATGTCGTATTCACCACTCGTTTCTTTTGTGTGGTGTATATAATTCCCATAAAGGTATTATATCATTACTATAATTAAATTTATTTTTATTTAAATATCCATTTGGTGATCTCTCTTTCATGGGGTTTTACGATTCAAAAGTTTCCAAATCGGTATGGTAATTTTTTCTCAATTTTCCTATTGTGAGACACATGTTTTTTTATGCACCTATATTCTTTCATGAGGTGTGTATACTGCATTTTAACATGTTATATCATGAATATATTTCTTTTAATGATATTTTAAGCTTCATGTAATGTTATTGTCTCATGGTTACTTGGATTCAATTTTACCATGATTGTAAGAGTTTATTACTATAATCTCATCATTTATCGGGATTTTTTATTTTTTAAAAGGTTGGGGATGAAACCTCATTTATTATTTAAAGAAAATACCACCTTCAAAATGGGTAGAGAGAGACCCATTACTTAGACCGAAGTCCCAAGACCAATTTTTATAAATACTATACCTGAAAGCCTATTTTTTAGCCCAAAGGGCCCTTTGGTGAATAATGCTGCTACAGTACCCGACCTACTACAGTATTTCCATCACTACAGTTCTTAATACAATGACTCCACCACTATAGTACTACCACCACTACTATAGTACTACTACAATTCCCCCAAAAATTCATCCCTACCCAGATTTGATCCTGGGTCTTTTGGATGCCAAGCAGGAGCCTTTACCACTTGGGTACAGGCTCGTTGGAAAACGCTTAAATAATACTGTTAAAATTTATCAGGATTACTTATGATTATGATTCTATTGATGCAATATTATGATCCATATCTCAATAATTTTCATGTTTTTTATTTTTATATTCTTTTTCATGATATATTCATGTATTGTTGCCAATTTTCACTCTTTTGTACTTAAGATAATTAAGAAAGTGTTTATAAGAAAATCTAACATTATTTATCTGTTTGGTCAGAAATTTGTTTTATTAAAAAACCATGTTTTCTAAAAATGAATTAAATTTCTTTAAGTGATCATATTATATAATTTTCAAGGAAAATTATTTAAAAAATGTTTTATGTTTTAAAAAGTGTTTAAAATGGTTTTAAAATTGTTGTTTATAAGTTTTCAAGGTTATTTTTAAAGAAAATGGTTTTCAAAATGTTTTAGGATTTAAAAAGTGTTTTTTAAAGAGTAAATTAAATTTTACTCATGAAATGTTTTAAATTATTTTTAAATATTATTTTATAATTTTTCAAAGTTGTTTTCAAAGAAAAGGATTTTGAAGATGTTTTATGCCTTAAAAAGTGATTTTCAAAGAAACGATATTTTCTTTATGAAATTCTTCAAGTTTTCTTTACAAATCCTTATCTGGATAAGATGATATCATTTTATATAGTTCATGTTTTACTAGAGATATGATATTAGAAACCATTCTCATTATTTCACTGAATGTTTTATATTTAATATGTTATGTTTTTTATGAATTTTTTTCTCTTTTATGGGTTATACCATGATAAAACGCTTATGAAATACTCTTCCTTTCATGGCTTATTCTATACTAGAATTATTTTAAAACATGTCTATTGTCCATGGGTTATGATATGATGAAATATTTTTGATGACCATTTAATTTAATGGGTTATGATATGATTAATGTTTATAAACTTTTGGGACACATATATATGATTTTATTATGTGAAGGGTGGGACCTATATCTCCCTCCAATGCATAGGGTAAAGATTTATATATCCTAAGATAATGATGGGAAAAAATTCAACATGCTTGATACGCTATGAGAAATAGGTGTCTCTCGATCCACAATAGGAAATAGGTGTGTCCAGATTCATAATGGGAAATAGTTGTGTCCTGATCCACAATGTGAAACAGGTGTACCCTAATCCACAATGAGAAACAGGCGTGTCTTGATCCACAAAGGGAAGCAAGAGATTATTAATCCACAAAGGGAAATAGGTGTTCCCTGATCCACTATGGTAAATAAGTGTGTCCTAGTACAATATGTCGACGGTCCTGTTAGTTAACCTTGACACATGAATTGGTTTTCTATATTTATTATGGATCCACACTTATATTACATGAGATTATTGTTCATGATTTATTTATGATGATTTATCACCCTTATGATTCATGTCTTATAAACTGCCAATATTTATTCCATGACTCTTGATTATGATATTTGATATGAAGGGTGTGATCTTCTAATGTTATGATAATGTTCTCATACCATTATTCTCATGTTATTCTTACATGTCTACCTTGTTTACCCTTATTGAGCATCTGAGATCGACTTTTCTTATATTTCCTTTCCCTAGGTTATGGAGAGAGGTCTTAAGTTGGAGTACTTAAGGGGGATGTTGAAGATATTTCACCAAGATAAAATATTATGTTTCAAAGTTTCCAAAGGCACAAAATTGTTACGGTACTTAGGAATGTACTTTTATAATGTGTTAAATATTCATAAAAAATGATTTAATATCCATATATATTAATCATAGGTTTCTATACTTTGTATCAAAGGAAATGGTTATTCAACCTTTGGAAACTAGGATAAGAAAATGTTGGTGGGATCCCTAGGGATATTTCTAAGAATATTTATAGGGATGTCTATAAGGATAAACCTAAGGTTTCATAGGTTAAAGAATTGGGTGTTATGATTTATACATCATATATGTAATTTTTCATGATTATGTGGTTTTCCTCTATGATAATTGTTTCTCATACTATTCTTGTTGGTTTTAGTTGATGAATGGAACCTAGAGGAACCATGTTAATGATGAATGCAATGTAAAATGTGATGACTGTCCTCCTAATCAACCAAATGATATAGGATCTGGAATGAAAATTCATGTTGATATAATCCAATAAATTTCACAAGCTATGAATCATTTTGAATTTCCAAGAATGAAAAGGAGGAAACAACATTCTATTGATTCCTTCCTGAGGAAACATCCACCTTATTTAACAGGTTCCACTAATCCGCTATTTTTTAAAAAATGGATCAATACCATTGAAAAGATATTTTCTATTCTATAGTGATCAGAGCATGAAAAAGTAGTATTGGATACTTATCATTTGGAAGGTGAAGCAGACCAGTGGTGGAATCTTATTAAGAACATGGGTTAACAAGAAGAAATTGAATCTATGGAATGTAAAGAGTTTAAGGGGATATTTTTCAGAAATTACTTCCCTCATATTCTATGAATAAATATGGATAAATAATTTGTTGATCTAAATCAAAAGGTGGATGAATATATTGATACCCATGAGGCTAATTTTACAAGACATGAAAGGTACACCTCTAGTTTGGTAGTGTAAAAATCTATCAATTATTTGGTGGTGTAAAACCAAGTATCTTAAAGGCATTTGATATAAGATAATTTGGTAGTTACAAAGAATTTTGTTGATTTATACTGAATGTAGAAATGTAAATTGGATATTCCTACCATATCTATGGTTTTAAAAAGAAAAGTAATATTGGGTCTCATGAAAACTCAAATAGTGGAAATAAAATCTAGAAATATTTGTTCTAGAAATGTGGGAAAAGGCATTAAGGGGATTTCTCGAATAGAATTGGGAGGTTCTTCAAATGTGTAAAGGCATGTTATAAAATTCATTAATCATGAAACATGATTAATGGGATGGTTAATTTAATGTAAGAGAAGATAATTTCAACTATTTCACCACCCAAAATACAGTGTTTCAATTGCAATGAGTTTGGGAATTATTCAAATCAATGACCAAATCCAAAGGATAATATGGATGATATGCCACAACAACCTCTAATGACAAAGGAAAAAGATAATTCTTATGCAATCACAATGGATAAAGTGAATCATGATAATTAATATGCACTTATCCACACCTACTTAGTTATTAATTTCATGTTTTATTTTTTATGATTATTCCCTATAAAAATATTTTTTTCATCCTTTAGTGAAGTTTAATGTGATTATCTCCCTCTTCATGGATTATAGAATAATAAAAAACATTTTTTATTATATCGATATAAGTATGTACCCGTGTTTCCAATGAAAAATGTTTTTGGTTTAAGATAAAATATTATTTAAGAAATAAAGTTTTAATTATATTTTGTTAGTGTTATAAGGTTAACTATTTATGTAATGGTTTGAGTTGAACTTTGGATGAAGTTTTGGATATTAACATATTACTTCACCATATGGGGATTTATTCATATTTAATAACCTAAGCTAACCATTTTTGTTTTGATGACACTTGAAGATAGATTTAATGAATTATTAATATATATATATATATATATGAGTTTTATGATCCATTAGTTCTTTAGGAATGGAAAAGCAACCTTCATTTCTTAGAGTAAAATATAAATTGGAAATCAAGAAAGGCACAACCAAAGGGTGATATTTTGTAGATAAAAAGGAATGAAATCAAGTAAGTATATTTCCTTATGTTTTTAAACTATAAAATAATTTCTCAACTATAAGAAAATGATATTCATAAAGATTTATCCCAATACCTTCGTTTCTTTGGAATTAATATACTTATAAATCAAAACAGATTTATGGTTTTGAGGCCCTTAATTTTCCATTGATCATTAATTTACTTGTGGTCAATGACCCCAATCACACTCAATAATTAATTACAATTTTATTACATTTATTATATTCCCTTACCACCCATGTTATCCTATGTGGAAACCTAGTTATGATTTTCTTTGGGTAACTGTTATGATTGTGAATTTATTTTTTAAAAGAAGTTTTAGTATTCATTTTTGCGATGTGGGTTCCTATGAAAGAAATGTTCAAGTATTAAAGTTTTAATGATTCAGATGAATTTTTAGGGTGAAATTAATTTTAAGTGTGGTAGAATGTAACACCCCAAATTTTTATGAATTATTTCTTTCGAATAAATTAAATTTATTTGATTTATTGCATTGCCCGCTAAACCAAGTTATGCTTGTTTTTTTATGCAACACAATTTTAATATTTAACTACATAAAACAGTTAGATTATCCTTTAGTACACAAAAAAATATGTTTATCTTTTGTTACATAAAATGATGAGTTCCTTTTATAGCTTTCATTACATTCAAGACCAAGTTTTACTAAAATAAAATATACTATTTATATTATTGTTGAAATATTGTTATAGTTATCGCCTAACTGTTGGAATGGAATATATAAATAATATTAATACAATTATAAAAATATGGTTTAAAAATGTATATAAAAATAATTATTTTGTGACCAATTAACTATAAATTAAAATAAAACCCTTTTTAAAATATAGAAAATCTTTTATTGGAAAACTATATTTATGAAATCAAACACATTTTACCTCAATAAATTAATTAAACCACTTTTTATAAATTATTTTAATTATATATATATATATATATATATTATTTATTAAACTATTTTACATTAATCTTATGTGTTTTCTAGATAATAGATAATAATAAATACAATTTTACGCCTATATATATATATATTAATAAAAGGTAATTTTACCACCTTTTAATGTCACATCTATTTTAAATATAATTTTTAAACTTTTATAAATTTTATTTTACAATATATACTTATTTTTTTAAATATAAATATAAAAAATAATTTGGGTTAATTTTTGATATTTTCCTGAGAAGTTTCATTTTTTGATGAATAGTGAAAATATTAAATTTTAATTGAAATATTTCATTTTCATCTAATCTAGATATGTAGTTAAATTATATTTTAAATTGGTTTTAAATAATATTGAGATAAATTATACATATATTATTATAATTTATTCCATTGTGATCAGTTTCACATTTAAATTGGATTTAAACACATTTCAAACATTAGAACATTTTCACTTTAAAAACTTGTTGTCTCGTCCCATCTGCATGATTAAATTTAAATTAATTTCTTCCAATTATGTGGTTATAATTTGTAAAAAATTGATTCCATATTTTTAATCATAACAATTTATAATTTTTATTAATGTGAACTTAGTTTTTGATCAAAAATATTAGTGAAAGTAATTAAAATTAATTAGAGTGATTAAGGTAAAAACAAGTTTACTTAGTGATTAAAATTAAATTTTAAAAGGATAAATGACCTAGAAAATTTTCCAAAATACATTTTCTAGAAATATCTCCAAAATATACTCCATTTTATCTAAAACAGTCCATTATTTGAGTTTTATGATATAAGGGAGACCTCTCAATAGTGTTTACCTTTTTATATTTACAAGAATGCATGCACCTCCACTATGAAAGGGAACTCACCCCACCCCTAACTTATTAACAGCTCTGAAGCCCTTTGAATTGGAAAAAACCTACCCATATATACTACCAACTTATCTAACTTAATAATATATTCATCACTTTGGTAATAAATCCAACCAATGAATTCCTTTGGTTCAAACAAAATATAGTTTCCCAAAGAAGAGGTAATATACTTACACATGAACTTTTGTTGTATTTCTTTCTCACCCCATAAATTACTCTTATTACATGATAATATGATATAATAAGTATAATTAACATTTTTTTATTTTTTTATTTTAAGGTTTCAACCTATACTCACACACAATTCATCATATTGGATACACAATCATCATTCGTGCGTACGATATACTACCACCTCGTGAACTGATGTCATTCATTCTTCCATTAACACATTTCGAAGAAGGTAATAATGATTTAAATAATATTTTTTATATGATAAATATTATATTTATTATTTATATTTTCTTATGGAATTTTTATATAACACATAACTTCATGCTTTCTATTATGTGAGAATATGATAACTTCATTTGTGGACGTGTGGACTACCGTCTTCTCAAAACGATGGGATTCATTCACAATTTACATAAAATGTATTAAGTATGGTTTTCGTAAACTTATATGATATATATGAAATTATAATTACACTTTAATTATAATATATATACACATATATTTAATTTACTTTTTTTCTTTCAATACGATAAGAAAATGGAAATAACAATTATGCGTACATACGACCTACTATTTCGATTAACGATGTATTCCATTTTATCTTTATATCTTTTATAGATTATTATAAAATAAAATATAATGAATATAAATTATATTAATATCATTTTTTTTCATTTTGGAGGTGATGAAATCATTATATAAGTAAGAATACCAGAAATATAATAAATCAAAACACATGCGAAAAACAAAGTACTTATTACCCAAAACATAACATTTACATAGAATTATTTATAATAGGGTAATATAAATTCATAATCAAATGATATATGGTATTATATATAATAATATGGTTATATTTTATATTTATAATAAACTTATATTTATTATACATAAGGTTTTAACATGTACAAATAAATTCAATACTTAATGTAAGGGTTTTCTCATCTCACTTTTTTTATGAGATATATGTTATATTCACCACTTATTCTCATTGTGTGGTGTATATAATACCCTATAAAATTTTACATCATTAATTTAATTTATTTAATTATATTAAATGTTTTAATTTTATGTTATTCTTTACCGAATCTCATGATTCAAAAGTTACTTAAGTGTTAAGGGGATTTCTAGCCTCATTTTTATTTCCGCGAGACCGATTCCATATTCACCATTTGTTATTTTATGTGGTGTATATACTGGAAATAAATTTATTATATTATTAATATACTTAAAGTTATTAGTATTTAAATATCCATATTATGAAATCTCATTCATGGGATTTTACGGTTCAAAGGTTCCCAAATATTTAAGGAAATTTTGTCTCAATTTGTCTTCATTGAGACACATGTTTTTTTATGAACCAAAATTATTTTACAAAGTGTATATAATTCCATTTGAAATGTTATATCTTGAGTATAATTATTTTAATTATATTTTAATCTTCATTTAATGTTATTATTTCATGATTATTTTGATTCAAGTTACCAAACTGGTAAGAGTTTATTATTACAATCTCATCATTTACTAGGATTGTTTATGATTATGATTCCATTGTTGAAATCCTATGATTCATTACTCAATAATTATAATTATATTTCTTATACTCTGGTTTTTCATGATATCTTCATTTATTTGTACCATTTTACCACTCTTTATTACATAATATAATTAATAAAGTGTTATTAATAAAATATAACATTATTTCTCTCATCGATCGAAAATTTATTTTATTCAAAAACAATGTTTTCTAAAATGTTTTAATTTTTTATGTAATTACATAAATTTATTTTCAAGGAAAATGATTTCAATTTTGTAAGTTTTAAAAAGTGTTTAAAAATGTTTTTAAAAATATCCTATACAATTTTTCAAAGTTATTTTTAATGAAAACGGTTTTTATAATATTTTATGATTTAAAAAGTGTTTTTCAAAGAGGAAAGAATATTTTACTCATGATATGTTTTAAATGATTTTTAAAGTTTATTTTATAAGTTTTAAAATTGGTTTTTAAAGAAAATGATTTTGATGATGTTTTATGCCTTAAAATTTATTTATAGAGAATGGTTATTTTTCTTAAGATATGATCCAAATTATATTTCAAAATACTTATATTGATATGATGAAATACCCTAATATAGTTTATGACTTACTAGAGATATGATATAGGAAACCATTCTCATTCTTTTCTAAATTGTTCAATTTTAATATATAAGTTTTTTATGAAACATGTTTCTCTTCTAGAGGTTATAATATGATTAAATGATTATGAAACTCACTTCTTTTCATAGGTTATTCTATGATGAAATTATTTTGAAACCTGTTTCTTTTCCATAGGTTATGATATGATTAAATTTTTATGATACCCATTTCATTTCATGGGTTATGATATAATGAATGTTTATGATCTTCTGGTACACATATGTATTATTTCGTTATGTGATGGGTGAGACCTATATCTCCCTCAAATTAATGGGTTATAGATTTATATCTCATGAGATAATGATATGAAACATGTAGTCATGCTTGATCCACTATAGGAAATAGGTGTTTCTTGATCCATAATGGGAAACAAGTCAATGAGCTTAATAATCTATGGAAAATAGATGTGTCCTAATCCATAATGGGAAATGGGTGTTTCCTAATCCATAATGGGAAATAGGTGTGTCCTAATCTATAGTGGAAAATAGGTGTATCCTAATCCACAATGGGAAACATGTGCATCCTAGTCCATAAAGGGAAATAGGTGAATCCTGATCCACTATGGGAAATAAGTGTGTCCCAATAAACTATGTTTATGGTCTTGGTAATTTAACGTAACATATGAAATGGTCTTCTATATATCTGACAGTTACACACTTATATGACATGATATTATGGTTCATGATTGATTTATGATGATTTATCATTCTTATGATTCATATATTATGAACTTTCAATCTTTATTCCATGAACCTTGATTATGATCTTTAATATGTAGGGTATGATATTCTAATGTTATGATCATGTTTCCATTCCATTATGATCTGGTTATTCTTATATATCTCCATTGTTTACCCTTATTGAGAATATGAGTTCACCCCTTTATTATATTTCATTTCCCTAGGTTATGAAGAAAGTTCTTAAGTAGGATTGCTAAATGGGAAGATATTTAAGGAATATGTTGAAGGTATTTCAAAAATATATAAGATTATATTTCCAAGTTTCCAAAGACACTAAACTATTATGGTCCTTGTGAATTTACTTTTATAATGTGTTCAATATTCATCAAAAAATGATGTAATATCCATGTATGTTAATACTAAGCCACTATACTCTATATTATTTACTGGTGGTTGAATTACCAAGGAATATTCCTTCATCTCTTTTTGATACAAACATATCTAAAATCTTATTTTTACTGAGTATAAAGACCTTACAAACAAAAATACTATAACAGTTAACCATTGATTTTCTCCTATTCTATAACTCATATAGAGAATTCTTTAAAAGATGTCTGATAATAACTCTATTGATAATATATAAAGCTATGTTGATAGCCACTATCCAAAAAATAAATAGGCATTTCATACTCATTAATTATATTCTGGGAAATCTCTTGAAGAGTTATATTCCTTCATTCTATAATGCCATTATTTTGGGGAGTCCTATCAGTGTAAAATCTATGATTTTATCCATGTTTTGAGAAAAAATATTCAAAGTATTGATATTCAAAATCATGGCCATGTTCACTTATTAATGTCTTAATATAAATTCCACTAATGTTTTCTATAGATTTTTCATATTTGTAATATAGGAACAAGATTCACTTTTATGATCTAGAAAGAATAATCTGGTGTATTTAGAAAATTAATCTACAATAATATAATCACAGTGCTTCCCATTTATTATAGAAAATATATAAGGTCTAAACAAGTCCTTGTGAACTAACTCTAGAGGTTGAGAAGTTGAGAAATATTTCTCTATTTTGAGAGAGATATTTTGTTATTTCTCTTTTTAAAATGGGTTACAAACTTTGTATTTTAAGAATTCTAGTTTAGGAGGTTCCTTAATTAACTTTTACCTAGTTATATTTATAAGTGAGTAATGGTTTTAGTGTCCTAGTATCCTTTTAAATAGACAATATTCTTTTTTAAATGTACATAAGTAAGAAATATTTTTGGGAAAAATAAAGATTCTAAAAAAATACATAAACATTATCATTACATAAAGTGGTAAAAACTAAATCATTCTTCAAATCATAAGTTCTTCAAGAATTATTTTCAAATTTAACTAAGAACCATGAACATAAAATTGTGAGATTATAATCATATTATATTTTAAACAATCTATAAATAATACTTCGTAAATTCAAATAGAATTAGAATTACTTATTTGACTAAGCCCTGTTATTTTTCATTTTTCATTATCACTAAAAGTGACATGTCCATCACCCAACTTGATAAGGTTTTTAAATCCTGAGTAGTCCCCAGTCACGTTTTCGGAACATCTAATATCCAGATACCACAAGTTTTTACTGGTACTCTTCATGTAGGTTCCCTACAGAAAATTTATACCATAAATGATTTTTGTACTCGCACTTTATTTGGTCTAGAATTGTCAGTAATAAAATATTTAGGAATACAAATCTATTTAATTGGTTTTCCATAAAAAATTTAAAATTTTAGAAATAAAAATATTATTAGTTCCACAATAATATGAAATATTTACAGAATTGGAATAGATTGAGATCAGAAAAAATTTATTCTTATAAATTTTCCACTATCCAGGATAGTAACCAATCATAGTTATATACTTGGGTGTGTTTTAGTTACCAATAATCCTTGTCAATCTTTCTCTACTATTTTTAAACCTTTCCAGATATTATTTGAGTTTCTAATTAGAAATTTTAATTTCATTATTTTCTCTTTATATTGAAATATCCAATGTAAAATGAATTTACAAAGCATGATGCTTTTTCAAACTTTTATATTTATCCTTGAGTTCCTTGAACGTTTCTTCCAATACAATACAATATTCAAATAAATATTCACTAGATATATTTTCATCATTAGTTTCATTATTATAAAGACTAAAAATATGAATAGGGGGTATAAAAAAGGATTTATTACTTCATATGGTCTTGTCATAAAAAACATGTTAGGACTATTATTCTTGTCTTCTCTACTAGAGTTATAGTTCCTTGATCTATCCTTAGAGGTGACCCGTGTGGATTTTATAGCCTTATTTGTCCATTTTCCTTTATTCTCATATCTTTTATTATACTTTATTTTTTACATTCTAATTTTATATGTCATTTTCTTCAACATTCATAATTTGTTACTTCACTTGATTGATTCTCTTTTTTCAAGTTCCCTTTTTGGTGGTATTTTCCTCCATATGTTGTTTTCATGAAGAATTTATTCTTCTGGTAGATCTTTTAAAATCTATTAACTAAATGATCTATTTCCTCATTATGGTCCAAAGGTGTCCCTACCTTAATCAAACTATCATCATTTATTTTCTCTTCTAGTTTTGAGTCATAAGTCTTGAAATATAATGAATTTATTTGAGGTTAATCTTCTTATTTGTTTACTTTAAGTTCTACCGCATACATCATAATCATTACAATAGTATTTTTAATTTTTAGTTTAATAATGTCACATGATTATCTATTGGAAATAAAGTTTCTTCTTCACCTATTAGGTATGCATCGCGCAATTCACACTACTTGATATTTATCTTAAATATTCTTCCCAAGTGTATGAATTATGTTCAAAATCTCATTTAACCTGAGATATATATCAAAAAATGATTAATTAAGATTCATATTAAATGTTTCATACTTAATATTAAAATTATTTAATGCAATCTCTTTAATAATGGAAGTTCCTTCAAGAGAAACAACAAGTGTGTCCCAGATTTCATAAGCAGTAGAGTAAGTAAAAATTATGTAAAACTCATCTAATCATAATGCACATAATAATGAATTCATTGATTTATATTTATAGAAATAAGATGATTTAGTGGAATCACCCCATTCATCTTTAGAATCTTTGGGATTTTCATATATTCCTATATTAAAATACAAATATCAAAGACCATATTTGCAATATGAATTTTTATTTCGATTTTCCACTGAGCATAATTGGAGACATTAAAATAAAGAGGCATGTTTGTATCAACCCCATCAATATGATTATTATATATAAAGATAAATGTTTATAAATAATATAAATTTTTATATTTTGGGTAAAAATAAATCTTAGTTAAAAGGAAATAAAAATAACCATTGATATTAAATATTGGTAAGATTGGAAAATTCAATGGGGGTAAATTGGGTTTCCAATTAAAATTTAGATTAAAATTTGATTTGAAAATAATTCCAATCAATTTATAAAATGTATCCTAGTTAACCTAAATAGTAGAGGTATATAATTTTATATTTAAAAATGATTCTTGGATGTTTGACCACAGCTCAGTTAAAATAAGTTTAAAAATATTTTAACTTTTGAAACAGACTTACTTGTATTAAAAATAGTATATAAAACACAAATTAAAGTTAACTATAAGATTAGTTTTTTATAATAGAGTTTTTGAAACTAAAAAGACTTGTTTTTAAAACAGATTATAGAAAAATAGAAAAACACACATCAGAAAAAAAACCAGTGGTTCATTCCCTATCTGAGATCCAGTACTCACCACTTGGAAATCACTCACCACCAATCCGTTTTTTAATTAAATAAATTGATTCACAACTTAGATAAGTTTTTTTACACATCCGTGCACATGTTTTTCTAGTCTATACATATCTTATTCCATATTTCTACATGGGATAATAAAAGGAGTAAAAATAACATACAGGTAGTCCAGGATACAAAAATCCTTTAACATAGTTCTTCATGAGAGTATAGATAATAATAAATAAGAGAGAGTGTATCTAATAATCTCTAGTATAGGGAAGGATCTAGTGATTAAAATATATATAACATAAAGTACACACAACTCAAAAATTACAAAGGAATTGAGAAAGAGAAGTGAAATAATTTGATGTAGCATAAAAAGTATATTTTTGTTATAAAGGTGAATATTATCTTCTTAATGTCACTTTTTTTATTGGAAATGATGTTTAAAGATGACCATATGTTCTTCTATGTTCTGTTGATATTTAGGTGAGAATAGTGTTCCATAGATGTTCGAAACAAGCTATAAGTTCATCTTTTCTTCATTTTTGAAAAATTACAGTATCTCTATATTATTTTCTTCATGCCATGCATCTTCATTATTTTAAAAAGAGGAATATTTATCTAATGAGTTATTGAAAAATCATCATTGTAGATCCTCATACTTTAACATGAAATATGGTCTCATTAAATGCTTATTACTAACATTTATTTATATAAAGAAAATTAGTTAAATTAATATATTTTATAATATAACAATTACTAATAGATATGGTTTCATTATGTTTTCTATGTTATCATTAATAGTTGATTTAATACTTTGTGATAATTCTAGTTATATTACTTGATAGGTCAAAGAGTCAATCACTTGAACTTAAAGTTGATAATTTGAACTTACTATTGATTAGTTGAACTTATGGTAAATTATATTATACTTACAGTCCATCATTTGAACTTATAGTCAATCCAAAGTGTTTTAAAATTATGATTAATGAAAAAAATATCTTTATTTAGTCATGTAGTCAATTATTTACTTTTTCCTAATTCCACACTTCATATACGGTCACTTCCTTTAATGTGTGGTCAATTGTAAATCAATATGGATTCTATCTATAATTTTGTTAGAATTATGATTTTATAATAGTCACTACTATTTTTCTTTGTAATCGATCATAAATGTGTGTAGTCAATCCAATGATCATGTGGTAAATTCAATTGCATTTGTAAAAATCTTGATCACACTAGTCACTTGAGATACAATGAGTGATTGCTCAGATTGTCTTATGGTCACTGAAGTCCATTTACATATATCTTCTAAGGCCAATTATATGGATTTTCAATTTATTTATCTATAATTTGGTTGATATGGTACTTTTAAATATTCTCATTTAATTTTTTGTATCTCTAAGCATCACATTCTTTTGAAGACATCGGAAACTTTTCATTATTTTACAGAAATGGAATTATCTTTCACAAAACTTAAGATATGTTAGGAAAAAAATAAATAGTATTTGTGATTATTAAAATAAGGAATTATTAAAATAATCCAAAACATTGAAAATAATTGGGAAAATGACCATAGTCACCAGATATAAAATATTTTAGTGATTTATTACTCATTCCTTTATACTTTCCCTTTTTGAATACTTTTGATATATGAGTGTCAATTTGGTTAAATTAATTATCATCCTCATCACAATATGAATCGTATGATTCAATTACCTCTTATTTTTTAACATTCCCTTTTCTTAGTTATTCAAAGGAAATTTCAAATTTTTATTTCTTCTTGAAAGCTTAAATTTTCCACGTTCATAAGCAATGAGAATGTTGTATAGTTCATCAAAAGGAAATTTATATATTTATTCTAGGAATGAAAGTTTTTAATCAAAGTGATATAGGAAATTCCTTGTCAATTTTTTAACAATGATAGAGTCATCCAAAAACTCACCAAATCCTCAAAATTTGTTGTCTATACCATTAAATATTAGGAAATAGTCATCAATATTTTCTTTATCAGTCATTTTGATATCCTCAAACTAACTCCTCTAAACTTTTAGCTTGACTTCCTTGAGTTTGAAATTACCTCTATAACAACTTATATGTTTTTCCTAGATCTCATTGGTATCCTGGAGACCCATGACCTTTGTGAAAACCTTCTCTAAAAGAGGCATCGAGATAGAATTTGAACCATTCCATCTTACTCCATATTTCACTTATTAGCCTTTGTTATAGAATCATCATTAGTAATAGGTGGAAAACCCATCATTGAAACACCTCTCATTTCCAAGATAAGTGATAATAGGTAGGGTAATATAATATTCCTCTTACTATGATAATTATTTCCATAAAACATAAAAACTCCTAGACTGTTGATAGAATTTAGATTCTCCATCTGTGAGAATGTTTCTTGGAACTCTACAGGAAACTGTTCCCTTTGATTCAACTTGTTGTGCCCTAGTAAATATTAACCACTGAGTTGGGGGTGGTTTTAATTAGTGGTTTATTTTTATGAATTCCTCTTCTTTCCAATTTAACCTCTTTATATTTTTAAGGTTCATAATAAACTCATTATTATCTCTTAATCTCACATTGTGTGCAATTTTAATAATAGAGAGAGTAGGACATGATATTTAAAATGTTTGGTTAAAATCCTACTCCTTGCTAAAAATGGTTATTCTCCTCAGTTAAAAATTATTTACTATCAAAGAAGTGATTTCATCCACTTAAAACACTAAATAGAATATTTTGTTTCTTCCAACACAAACTAAAAGACTTCTCCTACTTCCAACACTAACAGAAAGTCTTATCTTACTTCCAGCACCAACTAAAAGAAGTCTCCTACTTCTATCACCAATTGAAATAATTATTTGTTTATTTAGATTTGATCCATAACTAGAAATATATTCAACCTTCTGGATGAAAATATTCCTCTATGAGCCTACTGGATTAGGTTTACACATGTAATTATTTAAGATCTTTAATAGTGTCTTGTAGCTCTGATAGTCTTTAAACTTCTTCCAAATCTAGTGAAATATGTATTATCCATATCTTCCTTAATATTGGATTTATCAGCCACTCTCGTAATTCTATTACACAATGTATGAAATATCTCTCGGTTCACAGTAAGAGTAATTAATGCATTATGATTAAATGCATATTATATATTGAAAACCCAAGAAGACCACATTTATTTATTTTATTATTTTATGTTCTTTTCTTGGGTTCTCTATCTTATTCTTCACATGAAATATCTCCCATAAATGGTACCAATTTAGTTATTTCCTCATGCATAATACCATATGCATGTAATTTACACACACATAGGCTTGGGTATCTTATTTTTCTTATCTTTCTATTAGAAAAACGGATCCATGATATCACAGTACTTCATGAAAGCAAGGATGGATTCATGAAAATTTTCTTTAGGAAAGCATACGGTCTTCATGTAATTTCTCAAGTTTCATCATGAAACTATTAAGTGTGAGATTTAAAATTCAAGAGGTCATAGGATCTAATTCCTCTTTATGAAACTCTATAATTTTTAGAAGCTCTATTTCTCACAATAAAATGAGATCTATTCTCAAACATGGGTGGTGGCACTCCTAGACTTAGTGATTTAGTATTTATAAGTGAGGTATTAACTTCCCCTTTGCTAAAATTTAAGCCTAGTCAATACTGTTTAATATATCTCATAAAATATGTTATGCTAAGTATTTTATATAAACTATTGAAGATTTTAGAATATATCAAATAATTTGACCTAGAAAATCATGGTGTCTCCTCCTTTATTATTGGATTCCCTTTGTGGTGAGATTATCACATGAATCTGATGATCAACATATTCTCCTTTAAAGATTGAACTCATCCATGGATCGATCGATGATCACCTTTGACTAAATATTTCACATGCATAAACCCTTGTTAATTACACTTATGTGGGTTACTCTTATATAGATAATAGAAATTTGTCTGTACCTTTACATAAGTTATTATGGAACATTACATAAGCTTTATAATTTGTATAATACCCTTAAAAATTATTTACCCTTATGTAGGTAAGATATTACCCTTACACGGGTAGTATAGATATTCACGTACCTTATAAAAGTGCTTGATACCCTTAAATAACATCAATTAACCCTTACACAATATAGTATGAACCCTTATGTGGCCTTAACATATCCTTACCTAAGTTCCTTTATGTCGTAAACTCCCTTACGATGTCACCAATTACCTTAATGCATATACATGCTACCCTTACACAAATATTTAGTTACCTTTACACATGGGAATGAATACCCTTATACAATGTATCCTCAATAAACCTTACCTTTACACAGCTAGTGTAAATCCAGTTTCCCATTTATATAAGTAATGTAATTCCCAAATTACCTTTATATATGTATCAAATTTAACTCAAAATAATCAAGGGTCATCTAAAATACCTTAGGATCAATCCCAAGGCCTTTAAAACTTTTATCAAATTTTGTAAACAATATATCTACATTCATCAATACATGTAATCTATTACTTTGAATATCATCACAAAAATAATCACATATACAAGGAGAATATATCAAGCACAACATAAAATTCCATTAAATGAATCCATAACAATTCTCTAAGCATCAACAGTTCATTCACCAAAAATTATTGACTCATTGACAATAAACTCAATACATGGGCTTAACAATCTCCCCCAATATATTTTTTCAATGTCTGTTAAAATTTTAAATTCAATATGTGTACTCAAAGTTTTCTCCCCTAATTGAAAATAAAATGAAAAGGGTAATGTCAGGGTATTCTTATCTTTTCTTCTACCTTCAAAGGAATTTAATATTCTCTTACCCATTAACTAAGAGAAGGATGATACCACATGGTTCTCTTAGAAAATATCCTCTAGTTTGTTTTCTCTATGACTACATGAGATATCCCAGTGTAGAATATAATAGAGATATAACAAAGTTTGTGTATATTTTATATAAAATAACATGCATGAGATATCACACTCATAATTTTTTATTCCTAAAATAGGGGTTGTAAGAATAAGAAATACAAAATATTGAACACACTTTAAAAAACAAAACATAAAGTTCAAGTGAATAAGAATAACTCACAATTTGTCTCATATTTTCATCTACCAAGAATCCACCTTAATAATTGAATTTAATATACTCACAAAAAATGGTAGAAAGTTTGTTTCTCATACCATAACCTTTAGGTTTAAAATCTATCTAGAATATATAGATTTACTAGAATTTAATATGATGAGAGATTATTCTCAAGGTTTTCCCCCCTTAAGGGATGAAATATTATTCTTTAATTACATGTTATTTAGAAAACTCTGTAAAGAAAAATATATCCATGTTATTTAGCAGTGACAACCAAAAACATATCCTTCAATTACCTACATGTTATCTCAAGATACATACAAAAATAGATAATAAGTAAGGACCGCTTCTTTTTTTATAAATAAAATTTAGATTGAGATATTCCTATCAATATAGGACATTTATTTCTACGAATCTCAATATGGGAACTCTTATTCTTATTTTGAGTCTCATATACTTTATTATCTTCTTTATTCCCTTTAATTTTTCTTTATGTGTAATACTTTTTTTCCCATATCAATCTTATAGATCATTAAGTTTCCAATTGTGGAAAACTTCTCATCAACTTTAAACTCACTTTATGAAACTACTTTATTTCATTTAACCTTAGAATGTTTTCCAATTTCATCAAATTTTTTATATAATTTCAATTATTTTAACCAAACAACTTGGCACTCTTTTCTAACATTATCAATATCATTAGAATATTTAAAATAAATTCACTAGTTTTCTTTTGAAATATTTTCCCTTACACAACATAGGGAACATATCCTTTGGACCATGTCATGAAAACCTTATCCTTATGTCCATCCAAACAATATTTTCTACAAATATCTTCAAAAATATGTATTTTTATAGATAGTTATAGTAAATATTTGGTTATATGTTGTTTTATTTAAGATTTTATTCTCATATTATCATTGAAACTCTCCATTGATTCTTTCATATTTCCTGGTAAATACATTTGATCCACCAAGAGTATGATTTTTAACTATTATTACCATAATACCAATAAAATCCTTGAAACTTTATTCTCCCTTATTAGTTTAATATGAATCCAGATTTGTGTTGTTGATGTCTCGTTGAAAATCAATCCTCACTTTTCTTAGGGACTTATGGACATCTTGGTATATTCTCCCCTTACCTTGATGTGTAAGATTTTATATTAGGCTTCTTAGCCTACATATCCTTAGTTTTATTTTTCACATCTGCACCATTAAATAAGACAGGTTTATTTTGAAATTTATTTAGTGTATATTTACCTTGTTCACATGAACTATTAATATTATTTGTTAGGTAGAAATCTCCCCTTATATCTACATCCTTATTGAATTCTTATTTGGCCTTGATCAACTCATGTTTTACTATGATAAAAATGTATTGTGTCTCATAAAGTTATAATTCCTTTTTATATAGTTTCTTTATGAGATCCATGATTATATTTTCATTTTTATCTTCTTTAAGATCATGTCTCTAAATCTAATCAACATAGGCAACTTCCTTCTTTCTTATACATTTCTTCTTAGTAGATTCACTTATATTTTCTTTCTAAAGCTTTTTATATTCTTTCATGAGGTATAGAATCTATCCCATGTAAAATTATAATTTTTAATTCATATGTCATTCAAGTTCTATCCTTTCTTCTTCATATTCACTAATAATTGAAGAATAAGTTCCTTTCCATACATGATTAAAGAAAAAACCTCATTATCAATTGAACAAATTTATAATGAATCATTTTTATGATTGCATGTCATGTTTCTATTCTTATAGCTGAAGTGGTTCTTATTCTTCTTATCCCACTTGACTTTGTGTGGTCTCTCATAATATGATTATGATTCTAATTTTTTAACCTTATTCCTTGGAAAATTCTTCAAAAAATGACCAAGTCACCATAGTTGAAACTTTTTAGTGGTTGTTCACTCTTTCTATTACCCTTTCCCTTTTTGAATCCATTTGATATGAGAGGAAAATTTTGATTGAAGTTTTTATCATCCGCATCACTATCTAAGTCACCTAATTTAATAAGCTATCCTTCTTTTATATTCCCTTTTCTAATTTCCTTAAAGGAAATTTCAAAATTTTATTTCCTCTTGATTTCTAGAATTTTTCTCATCTAACAATCCATGATAATGTTGTGTAGTTTATCATGGGACAATTCATATCTTTCTTTTAAGGAAGAAATTTTTAAATCAAGGTGATCTATAAAATTCCTTATTAATTTTTTTAACAATAATAAAGTCATATAACTTCTCACTAAATTCTCAAATTTTACAAACTCTATCACTAACTCTGGTGAAATAGTCAACAATTTTTTTTTCATAAATCACTTTTATGTACATAAACATACTCCTCCAAACTTATAGTTTTGATTCCTTAACTTTAAAAATACCTTTATAACTACTTCTCACTTTTTTATTGATCTCCTTGGTAGTCTAGAGACCCATGAACATTGTGAAAACATTATCTAATAGGGAAATAAGGATGAAATTTAGAGACTTTATATCTAACTCCATATTTATCTTATTGTCTTGTGTCATAGAAGCATCATAAGCAATTAGTGGAAAACACATTGTTGTAGTATCTCTCACTTCCAAGAAAAGTGATAAGAGGCAGGGTAACATAACATTCTACCAATTATGATATAATTCCCATAAAACATGGGAAAAACATGGCTATTGACAAAATTAATATTATCCATCTATCATAATGTTTCTTGGATATTTATTGGAAACTATGCCCTTTGATACCACTCTTAGTGTTTCATGCCAAATTGACCCAAGAGAGGGGGATGAATAAGTGGTTTATTTTAATGAATTACTTTTTTTCAATTAAACCTCTTAAATTTGTTATGTTTATCAATAAAATCAGTATTATCTCTAAATATCACCTTTTATGAAGTTATAAAAATAGAGAGAGAAGCACATGGTATTTATAAGGTTCAAAAAAGGCATACAACTTATTGAAATTGGTTATCCCTCCAGTTAAAATTTCTTCACCATTAGATAAGTGATTACATCCACTTCTAGAAATAAGCATAAGATTATCCTTCTTCCAGTTCCAACTTAAAGACTTATCCTACTTCCAACACCAACTGAAAGACTTCTCCTACTTCCATCACCAACTGAAAGACTTCTCCTGCCTCTAGTACCAACTAAAATACTTATTCACTTCTTTATATTTGATTAGAAAATAAAAAGATGTTCAACCATCTGTATGATAGTATTCCTACATGATCCTATAATATTAGGTTTTCTCATGAACCTATTCAAGATCTTTAGCGGTGGCTTACAGCTCCACTGGTCTTAAAAATCCTTCCAGATCTAGTGTAATCAAGATTCTTCTCATCTTCCTCGATAATAGATGTATCAGTCACTCTCAGAATACTATTGCATAATGGATGAAAGATATGTTAGTTCTCAATAATAGTATATTATACATGTATAATAAAATTCATGGTGCATATTAAAAATCCCAACACACCTCATTTATTTATATTATTATTTTACTTGATTTCTAGGGTTATATATCTTTTTCTTCACATGAAATACCTAACATGCATGGGAATGATTCAATTATACCCCAATTCATAATACCACTTGCATGTAACTACCACACACATAGTTTTAGGTATCTCACTGTTCCTGTCTCCCTCTTCGTGAAACCAAGTCATGATATCTCATTACTTTTTACAACTTAGGATGGCTTCATGGAGCTTTTATTCATGAACACAGATGTTATTTTCATAATGTATCAAGTTTATTCATGAAACTCTTGATATTGAGATTCTCATGTAAAGATTCCATGGGATATTTTTATTCTTCCTGAAACTATGGTGTTTATTGAATCTTTGTTTCTATCTATAAAATGAGATCTATTCTCAAACATAGGGAAAAAAATCCTGAACTTAGTGCATTGGTATTTATATGTGTTTTCTCTACTAAATCTCCTCCAAGATTTAAGGCAATTCAAGGATGTATAATATATCCTATAAAATATGTCATGTTCCTGATTTTATAAAAACAATGAAGATTTTGAATTATATGAAATAATCTGACATCGAAAACCATGGAGTATTCTATTTCACAATTTTATACTCTTCATAGTGAGATTCAAACATTCATTTTATGATAAATTCATCATCCTTTAAAGATAAAACTCATCCATGGATCCATCAATGATCACCAATTCCTAAATATGTCATGTGTAATATCCCTCATTAATTAACCTTATGTGGGTAATGGAAACCCGGTTATGCCTTGATGTGAGTTTTGATAGACCTTTATGTAATATTTAACATTTTTATTACCCTTACACATATCGGATTTACCCTTATATAAGTATCATATATTACCCTTACATGGGTAGTAGAGATCTCTAAATACCTTTATGCAAACGATTGGTACCCTTACACAACATCAGTGTACCCTTACATAGTGCAATATGCACCCTTACATAGCCTTAACATACCCTTATGTATGATCCTTTGCACCACACTTATCCTTACACAGGTTTCCAGTTACCTATATGCATGGGAATTCTACCCTTACTCAAGGATTCGGTTACCTTTATGCATAGGTGTGAATACCCTTATGTAGTGTAGAAAAAATTCACTTTACCTTTACACAACTAGTGTAAACCCCATTTTACATTTACATATATAATGTAGTTCCCATGTTACCTTTATATTTGAATCCAATTTCATCAAGTAATTTTTTATTAATAAAAACCTGAGGGCTACAAGAAGCCGAGGCTCATGGGGGCCTAAATTAGTGCAGACTGAGGGCATCCCCTCAAATCAATTTGAACCCTTCGGGTTTCAAGGACCTCACATTATAAAGGAAAATGGGTTTGTAGATTGTAATATGAAGGGATTCAAGGTGGTATGCAACTTTATTTCCCGCATGCCATGATTGCAATACTTTGGTATTTCTATTGAGCATGCATCTGCACGTTATGATGATGTATGTAATAGACTAGGGGGATAGGCAAATGCCGATCAAGGAATTATGTAGTATCTTAGTGTTAGTTTCAACCTCCATGAGTTTGATACACTTATAATGGAAAAGGATGATACCATGGAACATAGCTTTGGCCTCCGCTCGAAGGTAGGATCTGCATCCAAGATAAGAAAAGAATTCCAGGATCACTGAACCCTTATCATCATGAACTCTAACTCCACTGCGAAGGACCCCCATGCAGCAGGAGCCATAAAAATTCAGTATGAATCCCTTGGAGGGGGGTTTCCATCTAACCCAGTGGCCTCTGGTGGTGCTTGGAACTGGATGAGGGTCTTGGAAATACCTTTGAAGAAAATAGAGGGATAGAGCCTCTTGTTAGTGGTTGAGGAGACGGGCCATCCCCAGAAGAAGTTTTTTGGTTCTGATGATGATGGTGCCACTAGAGGAGGAGATCCCATATTTCCTATCCTTGTTTCTCTCTTTTCAATTTAACTTAAAATAATCAAGGGACTTATTAAACAACTTATTCTCAATCCCAACGACTTCCAAACTTCCATCAAATATTGCAGACAGTGTCTCTACATCAGTCAAAACATTTCATGTATTCCTTTGAGGACCAGTACAATAATGATCACATATACAAAGATAATTTCTCAAATATAATTTCAATTTCAATAAAATGAATCCATAACAATTCTCTAAGAATCACTACTTAAATCACTAACACATATTGACTCATTGACTCACAGTCCATTTTTTTATATATTATTGAAAATCACTTTGAGGGTAAGTGAGAACCTACATAACTTTCAACTGATTGATAACAAATGAAATACTTGGGATCAACACAATCATCGAAACCATTAAATGATTACAATGTTCCATACTAATATTGAAGGACTTGTTTTATCTTTCATGTATCAAGTTTTTCTACACTTAGGGAATTTATTAAGTGAATAATAGTAATTTTTGAACAATATAGAATCATTTTAAAAACCATGTATTCCTTCTTCGGACATACCCATTAAACATAACATTTTTTTGTGTCATATATTCGACAATGAAGCTCATTTCCATATCGTAACATATCCTTTAAGAGATAAAGTGGTCATATAAATCTAGTATCACTCTATCTATTTCTATATTTCAAATTATATAGTTTTATTATGATTAATAATTATATGTATTTATTAAAAATGATATATAATGACATCTTTTCACAATTATTTAACTTCTTAAACAAGCATGGAAAATCATGGATGAAATATTCAACTACCTTTTTCATTTCTTCAATATGATTTATGTCATATTATACAGTTTTTATGATATCAAAAAATCCATAAACCATAATATTATTCTAGTCACTAGCTATATTATGTTCTTCAATGTGTTTAGTCCAAAATTTATAACTTCGATGCATTCAATAAATGATCGAGTATTCTTCCAACCCATCTTGGAAAAATCATCTTGAATAATAGAAATATAAACCTAAAAAAAAGTGATCTGAGAATGGTTATTTTCATGCTCCAATGAAAACTTGGTGAACTAGTTTACCACATCCTTGTACTTTATTGAAATATTATTATCACTCGTCCACATTCAATTCATATTAATAACTTTTCACATAACAAAATTCATATTTCACTAAAAAATAGATACTGAGAAGGTATGAATATAATGCATCTTTTTACATATAAAAATTATATTAAGTATAGATTTAAATAATATATTTATAAAATCTAATATAGATATAGATACAGATATACAGACACATAGTATAAAAAAGAACACATATAAAGTCTACAATTTCTATATATATATATATATATAAATTATACATGTAAAATATAAATAAATACATATTAGGGTAATATAGGTACAAAAACATATACATGTGTCTATAAATTTACACACACACATATAAATTCATTGACATAAATACATATATTTTTTTATGTGTGTATATAAATTTATATATTTTCTACAAATATATATTGATTAACTAATTAACTATTTTTTTGTGTAAAAGTGTGAAAATATAAATGGAATATATATATATATATATATATTTTCTTAAAATTAAAACACCTTAAATGATATTTCAATCATGAGATGAAAGAGTAAAAATCCAATTAGGAAATGCATTCTACCAAGACCGAAACTCTCTATCCACACTCTAGTGATCCAGCTCATGGGTGACCATATTGCCTTATCTCTTAAAAAACAAAAAGGTACACTCTAAGAATGAATCCAAAATGTTGAAAATAAGATGAAAACCCAGGGGTAATGGCTTTAACCCAATGATAATCTTTAGAAGAGAATAAATGGCCTCTTAACAATCAAATTAAAGGTATATAGAATTTCAACCAAACTCATCAGTCATTGAAACACCAAAGAGGAGGGAAAAATCCTAAGCTACTAGAGGACTCAAGTTAGCCCCAACTGACCTATGATGGGAAAAAAATAAAAGAACCTAAATGATATCGATAACAATATTGATACCAATGGAATCACTCTAAGGAAGAGAATCATCAATATTAAATTTCACTATACCCTAGAGTGATGGATGCCAAAAATGAAAAATCAAAGTTTCACTACCTGAAGACGGAAAAGAGGGATCCGAGATCCAAGTCGAAGACCACTTAGTAGCTCTTGTAACACATATATGGGATGTAAATAAGAAGAATTGAAAATATTATCACTACAATAAGTCAAAATGATATAGAAAATTTACCACAACTCACTTTACACTAATGTAGTAATGGTGGAAACCATCTACAAACCATTGAAAATAAGTCACAAGAAGATTGAAAAAAAATTCAATATAATCAGGCTTCCATTTCAGCCATATTTTCTATAAACTAGAATAATGACAGATCAAATGGATGGGGGATTCCTCTACATGATTGAAAATGGGGAACCATAGATCATAAGTTTTATACCTCCTAGAAACAAATTGAAAAGTAGGAATAATTTCAGTAAAAATATTCCACAAAAAAATATTAACTTTTGGAGGGATGTGAAGCTTACAAAAATTATTCTAGTATGATTATTCAGAAGCAAGAAGAATTAATGAAGTGATTGTATACCATGAATTCACTGAGTAAACAAACGAAGCCTCACAACCCCAAAAAAGTTGATCCAATTCAGAACCAACCACTAGAGGGATACAAAAGATAACACTATGATCCAAATAATTAAACCAATAATTGAGTTTATCCTAAGTCCATCTAACCCTTGAGTCATTAAAAAGATCACAAACCTAGGTATTGGACACCTAAAGAACAACAGGGGAGTAATATGGGTGAAATAATAATCATCAAGCCATGGATCATCCTAGATATTCACACTATTATAAATCCTCTAGATGATTCCTCTATTAAGTAAGTTAAGAGATCCCCAAAGGCTTATATAGAGTAATCTTGTCCTTGGCACCAAACATGCCTTAAAAACTCCTTATTGGGGAAGTATTTGGATCACAAAACTCATCCACAGAAGGAATTTGGAGATTGGATATGCTGGTATATTTTTTTAGCGATCATTACATCATTAAAGAGACTTATATATCTAAAGTCTAGGTTTTATCCATCCTTATGGGTTTAGATACTTTTCTAATCCAACCAATGGGCATTGTTCATCCCAATATGGTTCACCCACTAGAACGAATCCAACTGAGAATGGATATGATCAATTAACACATCTGGTAATTTAGAAAGGGTCATAACATACATGAGGATGGATTGATCCACAAACATAATGAGAAATTCCATTAAAACATTAGAATCTTTATGAGAATACCAAAGAAATATTTTTTTATCAATCTTATCGATGATGGATGCAAAAAAATATTTTTTGTAATAGACAATGATAGTGGTAAGGAACAAATATTTCTGATGTTTATATATCACCCTGTTTCCACTTGGAATATGAATTTTATCATTCTTTATCCCCTACCACTCCCCGATTGAAGGAAACTTCAGACTTTTAAATATTGATTGACTAACTAGAATAGGATTCATAACATTGAATGATACTGTTAATCGAACTACATTCCTTAATAGTGGCTCATGAGAAAATCATTATATCATTAGAAAAAAAGTAAAGTTGGAGGGTTGAGATGAAAATTTTTAGTTCCATAAATTAAATTTATAGAAGCTTCATTAGATAAAATCTTAGATAAAACATCAGAAACTAATAAAAATAGAATAGGGAGAGGGGATCCCCTTACAGGAGGCCTCAAGAAGGAGTAATACAATGGGAAAGCGCATCATTGATCCAGATCCTATAATAAACTAAAGTAACACATTTCATAATGATATAAACCCATTTAGTGCAAAAACCCATTTTTAGAAGAATAAAGTAAATGAAATACTACTCCACCCTATCAAAATCCATAGAAATGTCTAATTTTTAGGCCGCCACACCATACTGAGGGGATGAATGAGTTTTCATGGAATGAAAAATGTGGAGTAATAGAATTATCTAAAATGAGTCTGATTACATAAAATAATATTAGTTCTAATATATAATAGAAGGTATAAAACACTGCATCTGATTAACCATGATTTTAGATAAAATTTTATAAATAGTATTACAAAGTCTAATTGGTAGAAAAAATGAAATCTTAGTGGGTTTTTTAATTTTTTGGATCAAGTTGGTCAAATTATTATTAATGGAATCAAAACTCTCCTTACCATTCCAAAGTTCATTCATGAAGTAGCACACATCACGTCCCACAACATACTGATAATGATTAAATAAAAATCATGAAACCCTTCAAGACTAGGCGCCTCAATAGGATAAATATTCTTAAGAGCATCCCAAACATTAATTGGAGGAATATCTTGGGATATCGTGTTTCATTCATCAAATATATAATAATAATATATAAATAGGAGGATATATCATGAGAAGTAGATAATCCCCTTGGCTGGTAGAGATCTTGGTAAAACAGGAAAATCATTTCCCAAATCTCAACTTCATCATGAACCAAATCCCCACTAAATGCCTCCAAAATAGAAATAGAGTTATTTATCTTCTGATTAAAATATTTTTGGTGAAATAAATAGATTTTATGGTTCCATTTTTTTATGTGTGATTCATGACCTCTTAAGAACCAAAATATTTATTTATTTTGGAGATTAATAGAAATATCCATTTTAATATAATAAATCTTTGAGTGATAAGAATTTTATATTGGAAAGTAATAGTAGGACATAAGACTCTTCATGATACTATCAATAGTCTAATAAAAATTACCAAAATTTTCTTTCCTCTAAGAGGAAATTCTAACCATGATAAAACAAAGATTAAAAAATGTCAGGGGGGAGAATAATTACCTCCAGACCAGACCACCTATTCATAACACTCCTCTATCATCCAAAACCTCTTTAAATAGAAAGTCTTGAGGTACCTCCCTTATAGATATATATAATACACCACCAAAAATATAATAATGTTATTAGAATAAGTATGAGGAAGATGGGAAACCTGAAATTGGGAGAAAATATGTTTCTAGTTATTAGAACTGATAAACTTATCATGTTATTCTGAAGTCCTAACATTTTTGTGACCCCCCTAAATAAGGTAAATGGACTATGAATGAAGCCCAAATCTAATAGTCTTATGTACTAAAGATACTCTTTAATGTTTCTAATCACCAAAATTGATCAAACCAGACCATCACCCTTATCATTCCGATAGATGATTTCATTAAAATCTACTCCACACAAAAAATGTCTGGAAAATAATTACTACACAAGCATAAGGATATCACATATCTACTATTTCTCTCCTAGGGTAGGTCATCTATAAAGTCACACAAAATACAACAACGGATTTCCCACTTGAAAAATAGTTGATGTGATATGATTATTAGAGAACTCTATAATATAAACATTTGAATTAGTATTCCATAAAAGACAAATACATCCTATATGGCCAGACTTACTGACTGAGAAAACATTTCCAAAACCACTTTTATAGACAATGTTATGAGCATCCTTATCATACAACATAATTTCAAATAATAAAAATATGTTAGGGTGAAACTTAGAGATCCAATGGTGGAACTTATAAACTGTATGGGTGTTTCAAATCCCTATATAGTTCCAACATAATAGTTTTATAGTTGTAGGTGAGGATGGAACTGAATAGCTTCCACCTATTAAAAATTTTATTACATGGGTTCACCAACCATCTTAATATTTTTCTAACTCCTCAAATTATCAACCCCTAGTGAGAAAGCTATAACATGTATTCCAAGATTTTTAAATTCTTGGTGATGCTGAATAGAGGTTCATGGTGCCTCTTTGAGGTACTTTTGTTGTTGAATTTTTCATTACCTTCAAGAGAATCTAAGCATGAGATCACAACATCAATTTCCATATTATTTATATCTAAAAGGTTTGGTCATGGGATAGGAGTAGAGTTTGATGCATACATGAGTGATTGGAAATCAAATAAAATATTTGGTTGAAGCAAGTCACTCTTGTGGTAGATAAGATGTTTCAAAAGACAATTCAGGTTGGGAAAACTATCTGATATCAAGGAGTTATTATAAAGGATGTTGGTCTACTAATGTTGTTCCAAAACATCTCATATGATTTATGTTTTGATGATCTCAAAAAACATTCATATTTTTATAATAATTTTTTTATCATGTGTGTTCATTAGGATTTACCTTTATTTTAGTTTATTATATTGGAAGTGTAAAATTATGGAGGTTTTTACTACAATTTTCCTAAGTAATGAAAATAATCTATGTGAATATTCAACTATGTCAAAAAATCAACTATGTAAATTGTCTACATCACAGAATCAGCTATGTGAAAATTTCTTATGTCGATGAATAACCTATGTGAGAAAATGGATACATTGATCAAATAGATAAGTGAATTATTTACATGTATTAATTATCTACATGATTTAGATGTTTGGGAAAATTAGTTACATGGTTCCAAATGGCTATGTGATTCATTCAACTACATAAAATTGAGCTATGTGAGTAATAAGACTATAGAAGAAATTTAGTTACTTGAAGAATTCCTATGTAATTTGGATATTAGAGAAAATCAGATATGTGAAGAATAATTATAGATCAATTCGGCTAAGTGAATTTAAATTAGTGGAATTTATTTATGTGGTGATCCAGAGTTGGTTACATGCTTCTACAACCGACATATTTACTTTCATTGGAGTAATTTCAATGGAAGTTAATGTTATTATACATGCATTAAATATTGTATTATGTATTTATGGTATAATTGATTATAAAAAGGTTGCAAGTATTAATAGAATAAAATATTATAAGGATAAATTAATTCTCATTCATTTTGTTAATCTATTTTCTAGAAAAGGACCTATGGAATTTAATTCCAGGACAATATTTTATGTATCTAACACTGTGAAATTAAAAGAGAATATTTTTATGTATTTTTGAGTGTGGAAAAGAAGAAAAATAATAATATGGTATGAAATAATAGAAATCATTCACTTGAACTTTAATTCTCTCTCAAAAATCATTCATGTGGATACTCTATTTCGAGCTTAAGAAGAAGAAGTTTCAAATTAGCTATAGTTTCTATATCAAGATCAAAATTCCTAGGTTTTTAGAAGGCTCTCCTTATGTTTTATTTCATTCTTATATTATCTTATAGATATTTATTCTCTTCGATCAGTTGCATCTTGCAACTGTGTGATTCATTTATAATATTTAATATTTTTTATATTGGAATTTTGAAGGTTCGTGGTAAAATAACCCTGAAGTTTTGTGTTTTGTAAAGCCTTATAAGAATATAGTAAATGATCATGGTATTATACTTTTTTGAATAATTTTACTCAGTTGTGCAGTCCTTGGGAAATGGAATGGAAGTCCCCAGTAAAAGGATTAGTAGTGAAAACCATCAATCTCTAGGAGTTAAGTGTTGGTGGACTAGACTAGGGGATTTATTTTCCTAGAACCACTATAGTTATCCTATGTTCATTTTTCCCTACAATTTTATTTCTAATGCTTTCATGTATCAACAAAAGATCATAACTAATCATACCTTAAATAATATGGTTTCTAAGCTACGAAATTTTGAATAACTCAATTCACCCCCCTCTTGAGGTTTAATAAAATTGTATTATAACCAAAAATTGGTATCAGAGGAAGTGACTTTTGATTTATAAGATTTAAAATGTTTAAGTATTAAGATCACATTGAAAATAGTATTTTTTTTAAACAAAGAAGGTATGTCTATGGTAAGATCTCCCTAATTCAATGGTAAAAAATATGGTTAATATAAATCATGGATGATAATCTACTTAAAGAACCTTAGTTTAAATGTTTATCTAAAATCCATAAATCCATACACTATACTTGAGGAAGATTAAAGGAAGTGGGATGCTACTTCTGAAGGAGAATATAATCTAAACTCTAAATTTATGAATTCTATAATATGTATATTGGGTCCTAATGAGTTCAACTAAATTTCACAATGTGAAAAAGCTTATGTTATGTGGAATACCATAGTAATTTCTTATGAAGGAACTAAAAACAAGTGTTCTCTTAGATATAATACAATCAAGATTAAGTTCGATACTTTTAGAATGATGGAATAAAAATCATTACTCACTTAAATAGAAGGCTTACTAAGGTTGTAAATAATGTTTTTTCTTTTAGAGCACTAATTACTTAATATATTCAAGCTCTAAAAATCCATATAATTATACCACTCATATGGAGTGAAATCTTATATGTTGTTAAGAAATCTACATATATAAAAGTTTTTAAAATAAAAGATCTTATTTGTAAACTTATGATGTATGAAGCTAAAATGGATGATGTGTTAGGTGAGAATAATCTTATGAAAAGGGAAAATTATAATTTAAAGGGTTTTACTTTTAAAGTAGATAAGAATAATAAGAGTATAAAAATTTGTGTGTAATTTGGAGAAGAATATAGCTCATGAAATTTGGGATCAAATGATGAACTTTATTAGTTTTATAGAAAGTTAAAAAAAACTTCCAACAGGGGAAGAGGTTTCAAAAACCCCTTTCATAAGTACAAGAATAATGGTGGAAAATATAAAGAAGTTAGATGTTATGAGGGTAAGAATCTTGAGAACATCAAACCAAACTACCCATAATTTCAACACAATAATAAGTATGAGAAAAAATATTTCAATAATGTTGTCTATAATAAGAAAACCAATAAATCATTGAGTTCTTCTAAATATTCTAGGGATGATACATCTTCATGTTTAGTAATTGAAATTTCTAATCAAAAGGATAATATATTTTTTATGTCACTCTTATATGAGGTATATTTTTTTATTCTTATATGAATGAATCTAATTCAGGAAATTAAAAATTTTCTTTTAAAAAATTAAATTAATATTGTACCATTATTGAAACAAAATATAAAATCTTTAAAAATAAATATAAAACTCTCAAAATGTCCTATGATGATGTTTTAATTGAAAAAGGGGAATTAAATAAACAAATTTTATATTTGAAAATTAAGTTAGAGACTTTTTTTATTTTATGTATTGAACATGGAAACTAGATTGAAAACCTAAAAAAATAATTTTAGGAACATAAATATTATGTATGTTTTTTCAAAAAAAATAAAATTTACTTGAATCAAATTCATTGAAATAATAATTTCCATAAAAATAAGTTTTTAATAGGAATATAAGGTGAAAAACCAAAGCTTTATAAATATTATTTTATTCCTAGTTCTAATAATAAAAACATTTCAAAATTTTCTTGTTTTCACTATAGAGAATTAAGGAAATATGATAATATTTTTAGTTTGATAAACTAACATTTTTTAGAGTCAAACATTCTTGTATTTATTTTTTTTCAAAATTTAGTGCTGAAATTTCCAGATAGTACAAACAAATTTGGGTCCTCAAATATTTCGTTGCTAACATTGTTGGACCAAAGAGAATACAATACCAAAACAATTTATTATTTAATTTTTTTATTTGAAACAATATCAAATAACATCAATGATAAATGTTATGTGGGCAATGAATGATCAAGTAATATGAGTGGATATTTCCTTAATTCCCACTTCTTGTCAAAAATTAATGGAGTATACATCAGTTTTGGTGAATATGTCAAAGGAAAGATTATGAGAGTTGGATCTATTGTCAATCTAAGATCATTCATCATCAATAAAGTTCTATACATGGAAGGTAAGAAACATAATATGATAATTATTTTGTGACTTTCTGATGGAGGTTATTTTTTAGACATTTCTAACAATGCTTATTTTATTTTCAACGATAAAAAAGAACCTATAATGAAGAATGTTTATACACTAGATCATTATTATTTGAGTGAAAAAAATTAAAATATTTAAATTATAAAAAATGAATCTTGTATTTGGAATATAATAATAGGAAATTGTAATTTATAATATTTGAGAAAATTTTCCAAAATTAATTTAGTTTCTTATTTACCTCAATATAAATTGAATAAAGAAAAACTATGTGATGCATTCCAAATGGGAAAGCAACACAAGTTAACTTTTAAACCAAGTGGTTTCTACTACTATAACCTTATAACTTATTCACATGTATTTTTTTGGGCCAAGTATAATTAAAATCCTAAGAAGAAAATATTTTATTTATTTTTTATTTAATATTCTTTATAGATTTACTTAGGTTTTATTTTTGAGTGATAAATGTGATACTTGTTCTATTTTTATAAGTTTTTGTAAATCGGTTCAAAAAGGAAAATATGACAAATTATTTCATTGAGAATTGAAAATGGGGTAGAATTATAAAACAATGATTTTAATTCTTATTGTTAAAAAGATGGTATCAAACATATATTCTCATCCCCTAGGATACCTCGAAAAAACGGTGTTATTGAAAGGAATAATAGAACCTCGTAATTAAAATCTAGGAAAATGTTATGTGAATATAACTCACCCACTCATTTATATGATGACGATGTAAATATAGTATGTTATGTTATTAATAGAGTTCTAATTAGTCTTATTTTTAAGAAAACATCATATGAGTTATGGAATAATATAAATCCAAAATTTGGATACATAAAAGTATTTGGATGAAAATTTTACATTTTGAACACCAAGGAAAATCTTTGTAAATTTGATCAAAAAAATAATGTAGGAATATTTCTTGGATATTCTACTACTTATAAGGCATATAAATTTTTGAACAAAAGGTCCATGATTTTTGAATAATATACTCATGTGAATGTTTATGAAAGTGATCTTTTTTATCACAAATTGACTTAAGTTAATGAGATAACATATTATTTTGAAAATATGAGACTTGAAACTATCTTCAACATTAAAAAGGTTGATGATTTTAAACTTGATTTTGGTGAACTATATTCTAAAATTATGGATTCTGGTGAAATATAAAGTGTGCGACCTATAAATCCTAGAATCCTTTAAAATACCCACTATAATCAGTTATAGGAATCTTAAATGAAGGTATTGGGATTAGAATGAGTATAGGAAATCTTTTAGGATTTTCTTCCTTTTTATCTCAACTAGAACCTAATACCACAAAAGAAGCAATATTTTATGATATTTAGGTTTTATATAAGAAAGAAGAATTAAACCAGTTTAAGAGGAACAAGGTATGATAATTTGTTGATAGAACCTATAACTATGCAGTTACAGGTACAAAATAGTTTTCTAGGAATAAACTAGATGACCATGGTTTGATCGCTAGGAATAAGGATAAACTAGTAGATAAAGGGTATAACAAAGAAGAAGGTATAAATTATGAAGATACCTTTGCACCCATATCTAGATTATAAGCCATTAGGATTCTTTTGGACTATGAATAAGAATTAAAAATTATATCATACATATGTAAAATCTATATTTTAAATGGTTTTCTTATAGAAGAAGTTTATATTGAACAACCTCCTGGTTTTGAAATTCATAATTTTCCAAATTCAATTTTCAAACTCACCAAAGATCTTTATAGACTTAAACAAGCACCTAGAACTTAGTATTAATGTTTATTCTATTTTATTTTATCAAATGGATTTTAGTAGGAGTGTTAGATCCTATTATTTTCAATAAAACTTCATCTTCTAGTATTTTTTAGTTCAGATATATTTTGATGTTGTTATTTTTGGTTCTATAAATAAAAAAACTTGAAATGGATTTTCAAGACTCTTGCAAAAAGAATTGGAAATTATCATTTAAGGTGAGTTAAATTAGTTTTTAGGTTTTCTTGTTTATCAAAAAAACATTGGGAATGTGATGAATCAAAGTAAATACATTATTGAATTACTTAAAAGGTTTGTACTGAAAAATAAAAAAAATACATGAAACACTTATGAGTTTTAATGAAAAGATTGATATGGAACAAGTTGAGAAACCAGTTAACAATAAGTTATATGGAGAAATAATTAGGACTATATTGTATTTGACTTATAGTAGACTAGACATTATATTTTTTTGTGATTATGCGCTATATTCCAACATAATCCTATGAAATATCATTTAAAATCCTCCAGAATAATTTTAAGGTATTTAAATGGGTTAAATTATTCTTCCTTAATTTTTTCAAAAATTTACAATATTAAATTGACTTTATATTGTGACATTGAAATTGGTAGTTGTGAACTATATAGGAAGATCACATCAGAAACCTTCCATTTTCAAGGGAAATCCCTTGTATCCTGGTATAGTAATAAGAAACACCTAGTTTTATTATCAATTATTGAAGAAGAATATAAATATTCTAATATATTTTATGAATGGGTATTGTGGATGAAACAAACCTTAAGGGGTTTTGGATTCAATTATAATCGAGACTCTATAAAATTTGATAACACTGATGTTATAAAAATTACAAAGAATCCAATAAATTATTCTAGAATAAAACATTTAGACTTGAGGCATCATTTCTTAAGAGATCATGCTTAAAAAGGAGTTATCTCTCTCGAATTCATCTCTAATGAGAATTAATAAGTTGATGTATTTACTAATAATATTTCTTGAAAATAATTTGGTTTTCTTAAAATATAAATGGGGTTATTTTAATTTAAATGATTTTGGTTAATTTTATTTCCTTGAATTTTATTTTATGTATTATTTTATAATGTATTTTAATTAATTATGAAAAATAAGTGAATATATTTTGTTTTACTTTATTTTCAAAATTTATCCTGCTTATATATTTAAATTGAACCTGATGTTATTTTAGAAAGTAAGATGTAATTTTTGTTTTTATTTATTTATTTATTTTAAGTCATAATCGACCATAAATCCTAAATCTGGTGTATATATCTTTTTTAATTGGTTACCTAAAATACCAAATTGACTCTCAACTCTTTAACTTTTCACCTAAATTCCTTCTTCCAGAAGTCAAACCATCACTATTTAGATTAATCTCTCTTAATTTCTTCTCAAGCTTATACTGGCCTTCTATTATGGGAATGTCTAAGAAATGATATGGTGGTAGTTTTGGTTCTTCCAAGAATTCTATGTTAGGTGGTGCATCACACTAAGTATTAGCTAGGAAATACATAGATCTAGTGTGGATAAATGGAACTGAAATGTTGCAGAAGAGATTATTTTAGTTTCTAGGATTAGTGTTTTTTTATAATATAAAAGTCATTTTTCTTATTTGAGGACGATAATGAGTTCACGAGGAATGAATAATTTCAATTCATTGAAATGGAGGATTTGTTTTCATATAATTTGAATATGAAATCCAGGCCCATTTATTCAATAGAAATGGAAAAAGTCTTTCACTACCCTCATGAGGGTGAGTTTAGATTTAACCAAACTCTAGTTGAAACTAATGCAGTGGGACCAGCTTAGGTTTTAATGTTTTTAGTTGGAACTTCTTCTTTAGAGAAGAAAGTTGTGAATGATCTGAAAGATAAATGGAATGTTCTATGTGAGTTAATTTAGGCTGGGATTTCATAGAGAGTAAGTGAAATGGATAAAGTGATGTTTCAATACATGTACCTCTTATATATCATGGTTGACAATGTTAAGATGAACTTGGATTAATATATGATGTGTTTTTTTCATTAGTGTTGTTTAGGAAAAGGTAAGTTGAATTAATATACCTATGGAAGGATTATCTCCCTAGTAATGAAAACAAAGGAAGTAGAGTTAAATGAGGGAGAGGTTGTAAAGTGTCATAAGAGTAAAACCCTTTAATTGGTGCTATTGAGGAATCTTGACTAAAACTAGAATACAATTTCTATCTATCTAAGGATAGTGGGATATGAATATTCTATTTAGGTTTTTGTACCACCTTCTGGATCAGCTCATGGAGAGCCATCCCAAGCCTCACTACCAAGGGATGAAACACCTGTTGAGATGGTTCCTACTGGAGAGGTGAAAAATTATATTGTTTCTTGAACAGATCCTCAAGAACAATATATCAGACCAGCTGTGGAAGAATCTTTGAAAATTAAAGGAGATGGAGTTGCTACAGCTATAGAGAATGTAGAGATAGTTGGGGATGATTTTTTGATAATAGATGTATCACTTTTTGAGAGGATTTTTAAGGTTATTCCTATTGTCTAAATAGATGAATAAATAATAGAATCTAAGGTTGATCATCAGATAGTTGATCTAATTATTCCCTAATCACCCACTGTATTAACTGAAGATGGAGAAACAATATTAAAAGATAAAGGAGTTACTTCTCATACACTATAGGTTTCTCCATCACCTCATCCTGTTCAAGGATATTCTCTATATGTTATTAATATTTTTGAAAGTTATTTTATGAAAAACTTTTCTTCTTAAATTATGATTATATTTTATAATCTCAGAGTATATTATGATGGGTTGAATAAGGAGTCTATATCCTCTAACTATGAAATTGTAATGTTGAAGGAAAATTAAGATTCTAAACTTGATTCGTACAAGTGGATTGTGATCCTAGACACTCAAACAGACTTGTTTAGTAATCATCAGCATGTTTAGCCTATGAAACCTATATCTTATAGTGTAAGTTGTCAGAAATCTGAAGTTATGAGATCTCAAGTAGATAGAATTAGAGATGTTTTTGTTACCATGTTTGAAGTAGATTATCTTCATATTCTAATTTCATCACAAAGGGAAATGATTCTAAATATTCCCATGGATCACTAAAATGTTTATCAAGATGATCTTGCTGAGATTTAGTCCTTTTGGGAAGAGATTAAGGAGAGATTACACAAATTAATAAGGGTAATTATAAGTATCTTAAAATTCATTAAGAGGTTTCAACCAATTACCACTTTTACATCTACACCTTCAGTGGTTCATGAATTTCAAAATCAGTTTGATTGTATATTATCTATGTTTAATTCAGTGTCATATCAGGTATAATCTATTCATTGTGATATGTTCACTCATATCATAATGTATTAATTCAAGAAATATCTTTTTATTGAGTTCCATGACACAAGAGAAACTGTTAAAAGTTTTGATGTTGGAACTGATATGCCATTGAATAAAATATTTATCCATATTCAACGATCTTTTATTTATAATATAGAATAAAGTTTGGGATTCACGAAATAAGTAATAGGTATAATTCCATGATTTATTGGCCCAATTAACAACAACACTCAACCTTTTCCCAAATAGATAAAATAGATTTACAATGCAATTATTAATATGTACTCATGATCTTCTTATGATATGTATAACTACTTGTAATAATAGAAATACCATATTATATCTACCAATAATTAATAAAGAGAGATTTTTTACAAACCTATTAGGTTTACCCCCTCATTGCAACCAGACTTTTCTACTCCAGTTTCCTCTGTGTCAGTTTCACATATCCCTACTTCTAGTAACTCAATTCCTAAAGATCATTCTAGTGTTTTTAAAAAGGTATATTAAGTAATACTAGGTCATCTGGCCAATGTGGATCAAACTTTAAGATTTTTAGAGGGAATTCAGATTCTTTTATTCCTTTTATAAAACTAAATTTAGGATAAGATGCACTCAGAGCCTCTTATTTCACCATCCAATCCTCAATCTGTTTCTCTTTTGGATTAAACCTCTTACATATTATCTTCCATCTAGATTTAAATCTGTAATGGACTTCTCAATAATGGCATGTTATCCATTGATTGATTTCATAGATAATCATGTACTATCATCTTAGAGTTCTACAAACCAGTTATCAACGAAAGGATTATTCTATGTGAATATTATTTCCTTTCTCTCAGAGGAAGAAGAACTCTCGGTCCCACACCTATAGATACTTTTTGAGATTCTTGGAAAATATTATATATTTTTTTGACCCATTTAGGTTCTATTATAAATATTAATCTATGGTTGATAATTTTAATTATATCAACTTCTATAATAATAATTTAAATATTTTAAAATTCCATGTTTATTAGTTAATGGTTTTTGTGATCATCAAAAGTGGGGAATTGTTGGACTACTGATGTTTTTCCAAAACATATCATGTTCTTTTTGTTTTTATGATTGAAAAACCTCTTTATATGTTTCTAATAATTTTGTGATTAAGTGTGTTCTTTAGGTTTTATTATTAGTTTAGTTTATTTTATTGAAAGTCTATAATTCTTGATGTTCTTACTAAAATTTCCCTATGTATGGAAAATTAGTTATGTGGGGAAATATGATATGTAAAGATTCAACTACATCGAGGAATTAGCCACATAAATTAGCTAAGTCACAAAATTAGATATATGAAAATTACCTATGTATATGAATCACTTATGTGAGAAAACAAATATGTTGATCAAATGACTATGTGAATTTATTAAGTGGAGTAACCGACTGTGTGATTTGGATACATGGTAAAAATAGCAACGTAGTTCCAAATAAATACTTGATTCATTTGGCAAAATCAAATTCGACTATAAGAGAAAGAAGTCTATGTGATTAAAACCTAAGTAATTTGGCTATATAATAAAATTAGATACATTAAGAATGACTGCATGGATTAATTCAGCTACATGAATTCAAATTAGTGTGATTTGGATACATGGTGATCTATAGTCAGTTACATGCTTCAAAAACCCATATCTTTATTATATTTGGAGTTATTTTAGTGGAAATTAGTGATTTCATGCATGCATTAAATATTTTATTACCTTTTATGGTATAATCATTTGTAAAAATGTTACAAGTATTGAGATATGAAAAGAGTACAAGGATAATTTACTACTCAATCATGTTTCTAAGGCATTTTCTAGAAAAAGGCCATCTAGAGTTTAATTACAACACCATATTTTATGGATATGGTTTTTTGAAATTAAAATATAATATTTTCATGTATTTTTAAGTGTATAAAATAAAAAATATATAGAGAAGATATGAAAGAACAGAAGAATGTACTTTCACACCATCTCTCTCTCAAAAAGATTTCGTGCGACTACTATGTTTCAAGATAAATAATAAGAAGTTTACAATTATTTATAGTTGTGATTTTAAGATCATTGTTTCTATGTTTTTAGAAGACTATCATCAAGATACATTTAATTATTTTATTCTATATTTAATATTTATTCACTTTTGTTAGTTGCATCTTGCAACTATGATCTTGATATGTAATCAATCATATTCATTCCTTTTATTGGAAGTGTGAAGGTTCTTTGTAAAAGAACCATTAATATGGGTGTTTTTTAAATCTTTATAGGAGCCTAGTAAAGTCTCCATGTATTTTACCAAGTGTCAATTTCTTTCACTCATTCATGAAATATCTGGGAAAAGGATAGGTATTCCTTGGTAAAATGATTGGTCTAGTAAAAATTAACAAGCACTTGGATTTAATCATTGGTGGATTGGATTATGGGATTTCTATTCCCAAAACCACTATAAATATCTAGTATTCATTTTTGTTTTCCTTCCTCTTTTATTTTCATTTATTTCATCTGTCAAGAAAAGATTATAACTTATCATACCCTAAATAGGGTTGTTTTTTAAGATAAGAAAATTTCAAGAGCTCAATTCACCACCCCCTCTTGAGTCTTAGTACAATTTTTCTATACCCAAAAAATAAGTTATTAATAACACCATAAATCTATTTGAGGGTTTTCCATGAAAATCCCCTTATTATTTAATATTTTTCTGAAGAATCTAGATATACCATCTTTATATTCTTATCTACGGTCGAAAAGTAACCACTAACGAGGCTATGGATAATCTTTTTTTCATTTTCATATTCATTGGAGGGGATAAACATAGGCCTCTCATTATTTTCCCAAATCCACACTACAAATTAAATAACAATCATTCTATCCACATCCAAAAATTTTCTCTATGTGACCTACAATACAAAAAAATAAATAAAAGGAAGGTAATCATTTATATTCAATGATAGACAAATAATGAGACTCACCAGATTTGAAATGGATGCCTTGAGAAAAAGGTAGGCTTATATTGATTCAAACACATATCTTGATAAACAGACCCCAATTTAGATGATTTGATTTATCATATTTGAAAATCCACCTATTAAATTTCTAATTTTTTCCATAACAGAAGAATGTTGATTTTCTAAAGGAATAACCTTCATATGAATATAAAATGGATATATAGTGAAATAGATATCGACTAATGATCCCACAATGGAAAATTCCATCATAAAAACAAGTGTGTTATCAGAACTCCATTGGAATCCATCCAGGACATGTTGTTCATCCCATCCTTTACTAGGGGTGGGGGGCTTATAAAGGAATATTAAATTCTCCTTACTGATTTAAAATGAATTAAAATAGGTCTTAGATATTTTCATCCATTTTATGGATATCCAATGGTTGAGATCTCCACTTCCGAGTTTGCTGAATCTTCCAAGCTTCTAGACCCTTCTCTGGTGGCTCGATTTTTCTTGTGTCAACATTTAATTCTTTAATTTGATATTCATGTTAACTTGTATTAAGGATTTTGTAACCCCATGGTTGTTGGTATTTTGGATTCTCGACACTTGCTCATTAAACTCTCAGGAAATAAATATTTTTCATTATCCTAGTCCCATATTTCTTGATTCATTTTCTAGTTTCAATTAGTGTTTCTAAGATGGTCATTTGATCTTTCACTTCTCAAGGATCCTATAAAATCTGTTTTATGGGTAATATTACCACATATTCCATTACCATTATAGAATACGTCAGTTTTGAAGATTCTTGGAAGCTCATTGGGATGTTTTTTATGTTCTTCTTTTCAAACTCGCATGCTGAAATGCCCTATTGTTTCAAGGATCTCTATTGAATCATATATCTTAAAACATCTCCCCAATTTCATATAGATTTTGATTTTGGGAAATTTTTTCTTTATACAACCTATAGTCTATAAGTATATTATTGGTTTATATATTTTTTATCTTTTCCAGGGGACCTAATCTATCAATTTCTATAGGAGATCTAAATCTTGTGACCCACAAGGTGAGGCATCCGAAAAAGCAAAAATGGTTTCCCAACATGGGGATCACATTGTGGGAGATACATCTAATATTTTTAGTTTAAAGGGGTGGGATAATTGTAAATCCCCATCAAGATATAGAGGATTCCTCTTAATATAGAATATAGGAAGAAGCTTGTGATCTCTCTTGCTTATATTTTTGGAACCCACCATCACTGATTTCTTAGCTGGGATTCACAAAGGATTAGATAGTTAATGTTTGATAGAAACTTATACCATGTAGTTTTGATAAGGTCGTAAAATGATTATGGTTAGGTTGTTTATCACTTAGTCTTTTCCTCTGAAGTTGATCCAAGAGTTATAATCATCCCAGATAGAGTTTACTTCATAGAGGAGGAAGTCAAATCAATATAGAATGGTGATATTGAAGCCCATATTATGGATGGATTCTACCCATCTATTTAAAGAGTGTATCAATATTCAATATATGAGAATCTTACCAAGAATCATTCATATATGAAAAACTATATGCCAACATTATTATGCTTCATATTCTATATAAAATACAGGTCAATCGAATGTTAGTGTGTTACAATTTAGAGGATTTATCTCTTGAAGAGAAACTTTATACAAGTGTTTCTATATGAAACTAGTTAAACATCTATGTAATTACCATTAAAACCCAAAATGGTTTAAGTATTGAAAAAATAAGGGTCTAGGAAGAAGAAGAAAAAAGTTGGAGCATCGTGTGAGAGTGAAGATAGCTCTCATGCCTCGCAGTTAGCTACTGTGATTTCTCTTATGGGGTCTAGGCTTTAAAATGGAATATAAAATATATAGGTAAAGGGAATTGAAGGTATCTATAATTTTTTCAAAGGAAATGAAGAATACTCCCAAGATTTATCAAAGAATTATGAAGAGAATAAAATAAATGAGTACTTTCACTCAAGTACAGGTAAATGAAAAAATGATATTATTGTTTCAGGTGGGTTCTCTTTGATTCTATGGAAGAAATATAGAAATCACAGGGATTACTCCAATTTTCCCAATATATTGACAACCTAATCAGCTAGTAAAACTATAATGTCTTAATATCTAGTTCTTGAGGTTAACCCAGTAACCTAAAATCAAGATGGAGACTCCATGTTCTAGGAAGGTCGAGTCTAAGGTCCCTTTAATACCCCTTCCCCCCGGTTTTGCACTAGTGTTTAAACAAATAAATTTTATAAGTTTGTTTAGGGTATTTTCAATTATTTTATTATTTTATTAATTATTATTATTATGTGTTTCATTTTGGTATCCTAGGATATATTTTATATTTTAGACTTAGTAAATTTTCCATTATTTTTTCACAATGACAATTTTTATGTTTTGTTTTGCTTATGAATGATTTTTGTTTCATAATTGTTTTATATAATAATATATGTTTTATTTTTGAATTTAGTGATTTTTGTTAATGTATATATTTTTTATAATCATATTTACATCAATGTGCGGGTAAATGGATACATTAAAATGAAAATAATTAATCACACTAATGCAGGGAATAACTCGACGAGGCTCGAACTCAAGAGCTCATTGAGACCCGCAGAGGCATGTGCAACTAGTTGGATTTGTTTAGAATCATAGAACATATATTTTTTTTGAAATATAATTTTGAAATTTCTTTTTTATAAAAAATGTTTTGTTTTGATTTTCAATGTTTTGTTATTTTATTTTTATTTGATGCATTTCTTTATGATTTTGTTTGTTATCAATAATTTTTACCTTAAACGTATATATTTTTTTCAATCATAGAACATATATTTCTTAAAAAAATAATTAGATAATATTTGTTGTTTTTTGGATATAAATAACAAATGATATGTTTTATTTTGTTTTTTAATTTCATGTGGTTTTTTATTTTTTTAAAATTATTACATTTTTATATTTTTTTTATTGGTTAATTCTTTTTTATTTTGTTTTTTAGGTCATAAAAGAAGTAATTTATCATAAAATACAAAAATATAATTTTTATTTCTTATTTTGAGAGCCAAAATGTAGGTTATATGGATCGATCTTTACTGCCAAAGTTGTTTCCTCAATCTTCACCATTGAGGTTATCCACTTGTTAACATAAATGATAAATTTGGGATTATTGAGGTGTGGTTTTGGTTTATTCAATTACCTGATGGAATTGAAGTTTTCGGTTTTAACCATTGAAGCTAGATAAACATGGATCACAATATTTTCTTTAAGGATCTTATTTTAATGTGTTCATTTTAGTTTTGGTATGAACATTGTTTTTGTGGATTCAAATACATTTAATTTTTCATGAAGCTGAGGGATCATGTCAATGTTTCAATAGCCATTTTTTATTTGGAAAAAATTTTGTTTTAGGATGCAACTATAGTTCGGTAATCCAAATTTTTGTAGGAATTATTCCTGAATATTACTTTTTTTAGGATGTCAATAATGTGTGAATGTTCCATGGTACTCGATTGTGGTTCACATGGGGAATTTTATCAAGATCATTAAGAGATTTAAAGGGTAGTGACATTACTATAAATTTGTGAAAAAAGAGTGTTGACCTTATCAGTGTTTTAAAAAAGAATTGATAAAGAGTATTCTTATTTGTGTGTGTAAATTATATTTTCTGTTATGAAAAAAAATTAAAAGTAATAAAAGTATAATAATAGAGAAATATAATCATGAAGTAAGAATAAAAATTTTATTAATGATTCTGATTTCTCCCTTCTATAAAAAGTACGAATCCTAGGGGTTGTACTACCCTTTTATGGGAAGCGTACCATGGTAGGTGGGGTGCTTGGTGGGTTGGGTAGCCCACCCCCGTTGAATTTTGCAGCTGTCTTTAAGCGTCATCCAAACACTACCCCTTGAGATTCACACCTCTACTAATGTCATATGTGTTTTTATAAAACCTCATTAAAAACATTTTCTTAAAAAACCTAGTGGGATAAAAACCGGAATAAAGAAAAGAGTACAGTCACATAAACTCTACATGAAAGTTAAATTATCTTAAAAAAAATTCAATATATGTATCCCCATATTATGTAAAAGATTTATAAATATAAAAGTTAATAGTTACTTTTTATATAAATCTATAATGTTGTCGCTGTATCATACATATTTCATGTTAATATATCTATTCTTTATTAACTCATGTGTGAAGGATAAAAATTTCAGTGGAATGTGTTTTATCTAATCACTCTTTATGAAGCCTTCGTTTAATTTTGTTATTCATGTATTATTATCATCAAATAATATTGTTGGACTACAATCCATAGTCAATCTACTTACTTCATGAATAAGTTGTTTCATAGACTACAACTGAACACATTCTCAACAAGATTCTTGTAATTATCTTACTTATACATGATTTGAAGATGTTGTAATGATTGTGCACTTTTTTCACTCTAATATATGGAATTACCACCAAATATAAACATATAACCATTTTTTATCACATATTATGAATACTAGATAAATAACCTACATATAAAAAACCGACCATCTTCTTTTCTAATTTATTAGAATAGGATAAACTAAAATCAATAGTGCCTTAAAGATAACAAAAATATGTTTAATTTAAGTCTAGTATCTTCATGTATGGGGTGAACTAAATATTTCAATAAAATAGTAGAAAAAGATATATCGGGATAAGTACAATTATCATGATACATTAGTGCTCCAATAGCACTGAGGTATGTCACTGATGACCAAGAGACTCTTAATTTTCTTCACAAGGTTGAAATTGATCTTTCTCAATATTTAATTACCTAACCACCATTATAGTACTTAATAGATTTACGTTATTCATATAAAATAATTTTAATACCTTTTCAGTATAATTTAACTAATGAAAAATATAAAACTTGGCATATGATCAATTTGTAAACCAAGAAAACACATGGTTTCTCCCAGGTATTTCATTTCAAATTCATCCTTTATGTTTCTCGTTGCTTCATTGATCTCTTATGGAGTTATGATGATATTTTAATCATCAACATAAATAGAAATTATTTAATATACAGATGTTGTTTTCTTAATAAAATCTCATAGACATATGGGGTTATTTAAACACCCTTTATTTAAAAAATATTCACTCAAATTATTATACCACATAAGCCCTAATTGTTTTAATCTATATAAGGATTTCTACAATTTAATTGAATATAGGTCTTTGGGTTTTGATTTCAATACTTTAGGAATTTTTAATCCTTCATGGATTCTCATATACATACTTCTATCAAGTGTCCCATATAAATAATTTGTAACATCATCTATATGACACATATTATCATTCTAAGTTACTGTAAGACTGGTTATATATTGAAAATAATAGCATCCATAATAGGAGAATATGTGCCCTCATAATTAATTTTGTGTCCCTAAGAAAAACCTTATGTGAAAATACAACTTTATATCTTACAATATCATTTTTCTCATTACTCATACGCATAAAACCGCATTTATATTCAATAGGCTTCATAGCTTCTGGTGTGATCATGATATGTCCAAAAACCCTTAACCTATTAAATGAATTTAATTCAACTTTCATATTATCTTTCCATTTATTCCAATCAGGTCATTTTTGACATTCAATAATAGAACTTAGTTTAGGGTATTCATTTTCTATATCATGTGACATAGAATATGAAAATACTTCAACAATATTTTCAACATTACATTGATTCCATATATCACATATAGTGTAATAATTAACATATAATTCATTATTTTCAAAACCTTCATGGTTTTCTATATCCTGTGAATTATCTTTATGATTATCATCATCTATTTCTTTAATAACACTTAAATTATGCATTTATTCTAAAACACATGCCTCCATAATGGGGTTTTCAATTATACTCATTTCTTTTATTTTTTGAGTATTTATATCCTTAAATCCAATTTTTCCTCCACGCTTCAGGTATTCTTTGGAAATTTCTGTAACATAAGTTTGTACTTGTTTCTTTTTTATGTCAATTATAGATGACGAATTTATAGTTATTATGTGTAATTTAGTCACTCCCTTTGAATTATTAAATACACTAGAAAATTGAATTTCTTGTTCTTGAAATTTTAAAATCTTTTTTACTTCCATATCAAACTAATGTGTGGGAGGATCAAGAAAAGATAACGTTTCCAATTTCTATGAAATCTCCTCACTTTTTTTCTTTTCTTCTTCTAATGCTAGGAATACTTCTTCATTGAACTGACAATAAAAAATGTGTTTTAAATAAATCATGAGTTTTTGGTCCAAGATATTTGATGATCGATGGGTATTCATGTCATATATATATATATTCCCAACCTTCTTTGATGTCCCATCTTTGTATGTTATGGGGGAGTAATTGGTACATATATTGCACAACCAAAGATTCTTCAGTGGGAGATTTTAGGCTATTGGAAAAAATAAAATTTGAGTGGAGAGTTATTATGATACACACTTGGTCTGATGCGAATTAATTTTTAGGCATGAAATATTTCATGACCCCATATGGAGATCTACATATTCATTCTAATCATTAATGGTCTAGCAATAAGTTAGAGGCATTTTATCAGTGATTTAGCTAAATAATTTTGTGTATGCACATGGAAGGATGGATGCTCCATAGTAATCCCCATTGAAATAAAATAATCATTCAAATATTGAGAGGTAAATTATATGAAATTATTGATCCATACTTTCTTGATGACATAATAATGGAATTGTGCTTTCAATTTAATTACTTGAGCAAGAAATCATGAAAATGCCCTATTGTGTGTTGAGAGAAAACATACATGTGACCATATACTAGATGAATCAATTAATACCATAAAATATTTAAATCTACCACATGATGGATGAATTGGTCCATAAATATCTCCTTGAATTAATGCAAGAATATATGGAATTTCAATCTTAATTTTAATTAGATATGGCATCACAATCAGATTTCCAAGAGAACAAGCCTTGCATGGAATTTTTCTTAATGGAGAGTTCTTTTATACCTTTACTGAATGTATATAACAACATTCAATTATTTTTTTCATCATTCCTAGACTAGGATGACTTAATTTTTTATGCCACAAATTAATGATTTTTGGTCCATTATTTACTACCATATGTGTTTCAATTGCATTTCTATATGTATTATGAAATCAAGATAATAATTTTAGTAATTTTTATAGTACATGGATCATCAAATTTATTAATGTTAATGCATATGTACTTTTAATTTCTATCAGATATATTTTGAGTATCAAACACATGTTGGTATATATCATTAAAATATAATAAGTTTCTTTTGGACTTTAGTGAAAACATCACATCTCTTATACAAAAATTATGTGCCATTAGGTAAATAAAAAATCATTTTACCAATACCTTCTATCAGATCTATATAACCTAATATAGTATTCATAATTAGTCTTGTTAGTTTAAGATCAAAAAATTATATTCTATTCTTAAGAATTATGTGCATTATTCTATTATCTGCTATTTAAATATTTGTCCCATTTACGCAATCCATTTCAATTATTCAAAGTCAAGTCAATAATATTATAAGAAACACCTTGTGAAATTAATAAAATTCAACATAAAAATATAAATCATATAGAAAAAAACAAAATATCACATTTAATAACTATTTTAATTTTTATAAATTATTTTTAGATACCATCTCATCAAATTCACAAGTAAAATCACCCTTTTTGAGGTAACTGAAATCATCATTTGATGGCGCTTGATTCTTAGTAAAATTGACCTCCTTTTCTTTCCCTTTATAGGATGTCTCAAAAAAGGTGTAGTTCATTCTTCTTTGCATCAAGATATGACTTATAGATAATGAAAAGATGTTATGGGTTTTTACAAACTTGAGACCAATGTCCCTTAAAACCACAGCTATAGCAAGAATCTTCATGATTATTTAGAGTGATTGAGCTAATATTTCTTTGATTCTAATATTTATTTTGAGTTTTTCCATGGTTATAACTATGACCTTGGCCGTTTCTACCTCCAAAACAACATCCACCATGAGAATCACTTCCCTAACCTCTTCCATGATTTTTTTCATGAAATATAGAATTTTCTTCAGGAAATTCTATTACTAAATCAGTAGGATGAGACTAATGATTATTAACAAAAAGAACACTATTCTTCTCTGATATAAGTAATGATAATATGAGATCAATATATTTTATATACCCTCACAAGTGATATTTACGATGTACAATGATTTGAGATGTATGAAATTTCAAATATGTCTTTTCAAGAATATCAATATCTATAATCCCAATACCACAATACTTTAATTATGATAAAATTTTGTACATGGAAGAATTTTAATCACTGAATGTTTTAGTCTTGGAAGCATAAACCATTCCATTAATCATGAGTCATAGGAAGAATAAACCCCTTTTGATGATCATACCTCTCTTTCAAACTCTCTCAGAGCTTACATGGATCTCTTTCTGTGGGGTATTCAAACTTCAATCCCCCTTCGTGATGTAATCTTAGGAAGATCATTTCATTTTGTTTATTTTGGAGGGTTTGTGAATTATATTCATTAATTATTTCTATGACATAAATCAATTTAATATGCATTTCAACATCTATTTTCTATGGAATTTAATTGCTTCTAGTAATATCAAGAGCAATGAATTAGAGTTTTGTGAGACTTGACATGATGATAAATAGGAGAGAAAAATAATAAAAACATTATTATTATTAAAAATAAGAACACAGTAATAATTTACATTTGGGTTATAGAAAATAAAACGGTATCAAAAAAATTAAACTATGTTAGTAATGTTAATTAATATTATATATATCCCACCTTAATCGGTTAATAAATCATTCATGTGGTGGTCTAAAATAAATAAATCAATATATAACATTAATCATTTAAAAATTCATACATGTACTGATTTATTAATTATATTTTCCAATTAGTCATTGTAAAATAAATAAATTAAAACTATCTAAATAGGTGGCTACATGATATTTATGGTGGTAATTAAATAAATCACATAAATCATCGAATTTGGAGGTAAATAAATAATATTCTATAAATAATTAAAATCATAGAACCAAGTGGTAAAAAATAAGGTTTAAGGTAAAAATAATAAATAATTAGAACCATGAAACCATGGGGTGATAAAAAAAACAAAAACATATATTTATCCTTTTTTTAGTGTTTGTGTTGATAACATGTTTTGAAAAAAAAATGAAAGGAGTAATATTATAATAAAGGAGAAATATGAGCAGAACGGAAGAACAATAATTTTTTTAATGCTTCTAGTATCTTCCTTATATCAATAGTACAAATATAGGTTGATTCACTTCCCTTTTATAAGAAGTGCATCATGGTAGGCGGGGGGCTTGGTGGGGGTAGGCGGACCACCCTTGTCGAATTTGGCATCCTCCTTTCAGTGGATTCCTAACATTTAAATATTTATTTATAATTATATATAATTATATATCTAATTATTATTACATATGTATATTTTCCCACCATTGGTGGAGAGGTGGTAAGAGTTTGGGGTGAGTGGAAGGGAGTGGGGTCAAGTTCCTGAGTCTTCATGTTTACTATAATTTCTTTCCTTTATGTTCTGTTCTACGACGATGGATGTAAAATATATTATATAATTACATATGTATATTATAATATATTTAAATATGAATTATATAGGAAATAAATATGAAAATGCATGAAATATACTTCATATTTAAATTTATATATTTATTTTCATTTTATATGTATTATAATATACATATATAATTATAATTATATATGTGTGTTATATATATATATTATATATATAATTATACTTATATGCCGATATTATAAAATATATAGATAATAGGTATAAAAAAAATAATATATAAATATATTAAAATATCATTACATATAAAATATATATTTAGATATATGAATTTAATTACAATAAATAATTATTATCATTTTTATTTACATAATTTTAGAAAAAAATTGAATTTTTATTAAATGATAAGTATGTTATATAATTTATTACATTATAATATATATGTAAATATAAAATAGTATAAATGTATTTAAACACAATATATAAATACAATATAAAAAATATATAAATATAAATATAAAAATGTATTTAAATAAATAAATATATAATGTTTATATATAAATATAATTATAAGTATATTTATATTAATATATACAAATAAATATAATTATATATTAATATCAAAGTAATTTATAATATATATACATATATAAATAAATTATCATATTATAAGAGAAATTACCCATACTAGTGGTAAGACTACTTCAAAAAGATATGGGTGAGGGTATGAATCCTAATCGACTCAATTTAATTAGAAAATTATATTTTTCAGTGCATCTTGCTTAGCGTCAGGCCTGTAGTGAGCCTGAGCTAGCCCTAGGGGGTCGTTGTGTCTAGAAATATTTTAAAATATTTCCAAATCATTTATCAGTGCTATAAATTAGCATTGATAAAGGTTAATTTTTCATTACTTCTAAGAAAGTGTTGATCAATCCTACACTTTTTCACTTCTAATATGGCACTAATAAAATCCCCCCTTTATTTGAACTTTTTTATGAAAATAAAAGACCCTATATTTTATCACCATTGATAACATGAATTCTTTTAAAACATTGATAAAGGTTATTTAGGAACTTTTAAAGGCCCAATCTATTTAATTATGGTTTCAGTCTCATTATCCCTAGGTATATTCTACTCAGACTATAGATTTGGGCATCGTATATTCTTGGTTACATATATAACTCAATGAATGCCACTTTCCCCTACTTGGGTGATGTTAAAATTTTAAATATTATATGTAAGAAATGTGTGCGGTTATGATAGGATCATCCACCCCAAGTTTTTGCTTATCATGGTCAATATATTGGTTTTATGGTGCAATCATGTTGGAAATTTATTCGTGATTTAGTTTTTATCTATTCCTAACATCTTTGTTTAGTAGAGTCAATGATTTAGTTATGGAATTGATGTCCACTTACAAATATAATAGGGAAAGTTAACCTAGATTGAGTTGTATTGGGTTTTGGTGTTTCTTGGAATATTTATTTTCATCATGAGGATAACCTTTTTTGGATTAGTAGAAATTTCCATTGTTTGGTCTATTAGCCTTTTTGTTGCAACCCGAGTAATTTTTTAGAATGACTTAGCTTGTGATTTTAATTTGGATTTAATTCGGATTCCCTTGTATTCGTTGATTCCTATAATTACTTTATTTTTTTATGAAAATCATTTATGAATCAAAAAAACTAATTTTAGTGTGAAAATACAAAGAATTTAATTTTATACACCACTGAAAATATGGATTTTATCAGCGCTAGAAAAGGGAATTAATAGTGCTAGAAAAGTTCTATTAATCAATGTGAAGATAAAGGGGGGTCCCTTTTATTAGTACTCAGAAAAATCCTTATAAAAACTTCATTTATCAGTGCTTTTTTAGCACTGATAAAAGACACCTTTTATCAGTGCTCAGAAAAGAGCTCATAAAAACATCTTTTATCGGCACTTTTTTTAGTGCTGATAAAAGAAAACTTTTATTAGTTATTTTTTTAAGTTCTTATAAAAGTAAAAAAAAAGAATATATAATACCATGGGTAGTTTCCTTTAATAGCGCTTGACCCCCCCATTTATCTGTTTTAGGTGGAGACCCCTCCCTTTCACAGCACGATGCACTTGCCCACGCAACCCCTCCCACTTACCCACATGCCCTTGCCTCCACCAGAACATGAACCCGAGACCTCCCCTTCGCACGCCTCCACCTTTACCACAAATCCATTTAGTTTTTTTCTCCATTTAGTGATATATCTATATATATATATATAGTTATATTTATTCGTATATTAATATAGATTCATATTAATATAAATATATTTAGTTATATTAATACATATATATTTATTCATATATTAATATGTATATATATATTCTTATATTAATATATATTTATATCTTTTTATATATATATTTTTAGTTATAATTTTTTATCTGTATATTTATTTGTATATTAATATATATTTATAAGATTAGTTTTAAATACATTTATAAAATATGTTTTTTTATGTGAGTTTATAACTAAATTAATAAATAAATACATACATACATATATAAAACACACACACACACACAGATATATATATATATACACAAATAAATACATATATATATGTGTATTTGAAAAGCCATAGAATGTTAAAACGACCATAACTTCTAATCCAGAAGTCTGTTTCAACTCCATAAATAGTAAAATAGAATAAAATGAAACAATCTTCGATATGATATGTGGTATAGTCCTATAGGACATCTGAATCAGAAGTTACATCTGTTTGAATGTTAAAAAATCGGGGTATCCTGACTAAAAACTTAGTTTTAGAGGCCCTATAGGCCTTTTTTGGCCTCGAAAAATGTGACATAAGGTTCCATTGGGTCACTAGCACGTAGGGTTCTTCACAAGATTCTATTTGATATGTTGTAGAGCTCAAACTTACACATGGATCAGATGTTATGGTCATTTGAAGTTTGAGTTACATTTTCAACTTATTTTAGATCTTTTATTATTTTTTTATTTTTTTGTCTTCAAATTGTTATTAAATGATTATAAGTCAATGATAATTAGAAAATTATTAATTAATAATATTTTTTAAAATATTTTAATTCCATTTTCACAAAAAAAATATTAAATGTAATAGTCTATTTATACTTATCAAAAACATATTTAAAAAATTTAATCATATTTATATATATATAAATATACTTATATATCAATGTATTATTTTTCATGAAAATTTATTATTTTTTGAAATATACACTTTATCAGCACTAGGAAAAAGCACAGATAAATCCCCCTTTATAAGATCTACTAAAAAAGCACTGATAAAAGGGTCCCCTTTAATAGCACTAAAAAAAGAATTGATAAAGGGGGTGCCTTTATCAGTGTTAAAAAAAGCGCTGATAAAGTGTCACTTTTATCAGTGCCTTTTTTAACGCTGTTAAAAGTTCGCTTTATCAGGGATTTTTTTAGAACTGATAAAGGAACCCCCTTTATCAGTACTTTTTTAGCGCTGATAAAGAGTGGTGCTGTGGAAACCCTATTTTTTGGTAGTGATATGAACAATGACCCATGAATGGAAAAATGATAATATCCTATAAATTGGACCTCAGATTCTAATTTCTTTAAAATGGTAATTATTTGGGCATGGTGTTTAATTTAGTGATAAAAATAATTATATATGGGCTTTGGGACCATCACAGGCCCGATTTATTTATAAATAAACGATTTACCCCTCTCTAGGCACTATTCACCATGGAAATCCAAGAAAGAAGAAAATAAAAGGAACAAAAGGAGTTTTGGTGTCCCCTATAGGTAGGATTTCTCAAAATCGATTTTTAAATCATTTATGTTTTTTTAGAATCACATTTATTTCAGGTTTAATGTTTTATTAGTGTACTCATATAATAATCAACGATGTTACATGTGAGGTCTCCCCCACCCTACAAATTATTAGAATGAAAGAAAATAATTACAAAGGAGAGCCATAGAGGTAGGAATAAACATCCTATCTAATGTTTGAATCATGAAAATTCATAAATTCATATATTAAGAAGTCTTAAGGATCAATGGGAGACTCATTCTATATCTTGTCTTGATAGAGTATCTAAAACAACATTGTCCTCTGTGTACACGTTTGTCACTAGTAACTATAAATCTTCTAGAAGATAAAATAAATACACCCAATAAGAGTATAAGTTATAGGGGTAACACAAAGTTGTTTATTTATAATGTTGAAAATTACTAACAGGTAACTTTTAATCAAAAATATGGTTCATTCTCAATTCTTACCATACTTAATAGAAATATTTTTTCCCCAAAGTTCTGTTTCAATGGTGATGAGACTCCAATGGTTTTGATCTAATGAGCCTTTGACGAAACCAAAATATGTTTTGAAGACACCTATACATCTAGAATGTTAAATAAAACCAAGATCCAAGCCATAAAAATTGACTTTAATATTGTATGATAATGATGAAATCCATCTAACCATCTTGAACACTCCTTGGGGGTGATTTTTATATTTGGATTTTCAAACATTAATGTTGAAACAACTGATTATTTCAAGGATTTTTGTCGAGTCATGTTTCTTAAAACCTCTTCCCAATTTTATTTGAATTGTGATTTTGAGAAGTTTTCAATTTATACAACCTAAAGTCTATAAATATAGTATAGTTTTTTGTTATTTTTTTCTTTTCCAAGGGGCTATGTCGATCAATTTCTATAGGATATATAAACCCAAGGACCCACAAGGTGAGGCATCTGAAAAATAGAAGGTTGTTGGCCAATACGAGGCTCGCATTGTGAGATATAATTCTGATGGTTATGATTTTAAGGGAGGGTTAATTTAATGTCCCCATAAAGATATAGAGGAGGCATCTCAATGGAAACTACATGTAGAAGCTTGTAAGATTTGTTGCTTAAATTTATTGAACCCATGGTCACTGATTTATTAGATTGTATTTTTAATGGATTACATAATAGAAGTTTGATAACAACATGTGCCCCAAGATTTTTGAGAAGGTCATATAAGGTTACTTGTGAGGTTTTTAATCGCTTGTGATGTTCCTCCGGAGTTGATCTAGAAGTTGTTATCATCCCAAGTAGAGTTGATTTCATATAGGAGGAAGTAAAAGTAATAAAAAATGATGATATTGACATTTGAATTATGGCCAGATTATATTTTTCTATTGATAGAGTGTATCGATTTTTAATTTATGAGGATCCTATGAAGGAGAAGTTTTTCAGGGCTCGAGAATCTCTATTTATCTTGGAACAACTATAGTCCAACATGCTTCCATATCATATTCTCCAAAAAATACAGGTCAATCTAGTGTTGGTGTGAACCAATCCAAAGGAAGTATTTCTTAAATAGAACCTTTCTATTGATGTTTTTCTATAGAACCAATTAAAAAACATGCTAATTACCATTGAAAATCAAATGGACGAAGGGTGGGGAAAATAAGGTTCTATGAAGAAGAAGAAACTATTGTAAATATTAAAAGGCATAAGAAGAAGAATCCAATAGATTTTGAATCTCAATTCATAAAATAAGATCACTATCCAAAAGGGTTTGGTCCACCCCCACTTATTTTCTCTTCTCACCCAAATTTACTGTGTTGGTAGAAGAAGTCATTGTAGTAAAAGTAGGGGCCATACCCATAGGGACTAAACAAGTGACCATGGGAGACTCAAATTTGTTATTGATTTTGTCTATGATGTGTAAAATTTTGGGGTTGATTTAAATTAGGATAGTAGAATACTTAATTACCTAATAGGATTATTTGATTTGATGAAATAAAACACCCTAATATTTTAAAATATAATAATTAAAGAATATGGGATGATCCTAGATTTTTTATAATACTAGAATGGATGTAATTGTTTTCTTTAGAAATTTCAGCTCACGAGTTTAAATTGTTTCCAATAAATGACATAATTACCCAACATCATTCAAAAATTTAATCCCTAAAAAATTCCAAGGAAAATATCCAATTCAATTAGAGTATGAATTTAATGAGCACTCTGAGGAATTGGATTGTAGTAGCAGTCAAAATATGTCATCATTAAAATTAGAGAAGATGGAGAAGAAAATAATCCATTGAATTGAACTCTTAAAATAATGAACTAATTTAAAAATATAATCACATAAAATAACATCCAATCCAACCACATGAAACTCCATATAATTGACATGCAATAGGTTTATTCTTCAATTAATTCAAATATCTCAATAGAAGGTATAAGTCTACTTAAATAAGCGAGATTGAAGAAGAGAAAACAAACAAAAAACGAAGACTCCACCGTTGTGTGAAGGATTTCACTCTTCACTTTGTGAATAAATTCACACATTAATGAAATAGAATCAATGTGTTAAAAAATATAAAATTAGATTAATAATAAGTTTTATTAAGAATATTAGGGGAATTATAAAAGCTTACAAGTGAAAGTAAAACTTCTGAAAACAAGATCATATCATAACATTACAATGAAAAAAATACACCACTCTCTTGAAATACTCCAGCACCACTACCTTAAATATGAATTTTGGAAGCCTTGTTTAATTTATAAAATAGTTAAATCCAACCTAATTAATGGTTTTAGGACATGTTGGGTGGAATTTTAATGGAGAGAATACTTTTACACCCTTGAAAAAAATATGAGCTAACTTGCATCCACCAAGTAGACATGAAAAAAGGAGATTATAGGTGGAATAATTATGGTGGTCCATAGAAGAAGAAAATTAATCCACGTATTTCCACTCATATCTTGTAAAATTTAATCACTAATGGATTTTTTTTCTATGTATGATTTAAATGGTGGGATATTTTCTTAGGTCACAGAATATATCCCAAAATTTCATCTTCAACTTGGGACAACTGGAAATCTATTAAAAAAATAAAAATTAGCTATGTACACTATTTAAATAAATTTTTGAAATTATTTTTTCTCTCTAGTTAAAATTTTATCATCATTGTGATTTTATATTGTCCACAATGTCCAATTTATTGGGAATTTTTCTAGTTCTCTTCACCCAGAATTTTCATGGTTCAAGGTCCACTTTGGGCATCTTCCCAATTGATTCTCCAGTAGGTATAGAAGGATAGAATGTTCTTAATGGAATGAGAGACCAGAAAATAAAATATGGAAATTAAATCAAGACCATTTTTTTAGGAAGTGTTCAAAAATATATCATGTAATAGATTATTTTAAGAAATAATTACAATCAAAAGGTAAAATAATGTTCAATTTGTAAAATTCACTAAAAATGGTTTTTATGAATTATAAATCACATGAAAATTATATATATATATACAATGAATATTACCCTATTTTAGTGGCTAATAACACCCCATACTTGAGTCTTTCTAGTCCTGAGAAAAATTTATCTAAAAAATATGAAGTTTGAATTCCATTTTCCCAAAACATTTTAATATACAATGCTCACCAAAATACCTCATACCAGAAATTTATGAAACCCATAAAATTATTTTAACACAATATATATTAATAAGAATATCTCAATACCAATCTCATTCCTTTTTCCAAATTCATCACCATATTTTATCCAATTTCAATTAAGCATAATGATGTGAATTCCATCAAGATAGACATTTGGTTTATTTTTATTCAAGGGGGAAATATGGAAGTGATAGGTGGAATCACATGTTAATATTAAGATGACTATTCATTTTTTTATTGTTGCTTTGTTTTTCCAATTTTTCTATGGTAATTGAAATTTTAATCAATCAAGTCAATCCATGTAGCGAGACTTTTCCAATTACTCCCATACTTAATGACCTTAGGGCACCATGTGAATCTAGAAAACTTAGGAATAATCTAGAGTTAAATGAATAAAAAAAATAAAATTACCAAAACTATAGATAAAATTTCCAACTCTTTGCCATAAAACTATATATCCATGATCCTAAAGTTTCTAAAGCCATGAATTTGGTCAATCCATTATTCTAGACACAAATTTATTGTTTTTTAATTTATATTTTTTGATGTTTTTTAATACTCTTTAAAAATTAAAATGATCTTCAAACCTATGATATTTATTGAGTAACCCCACAGCCCAAAAGATTTGTAAAGCGATATTTTGATTAAATATAATGAAAATTTGAACGGAGAAAAATAAAATCAGATAACCACACTTTCAAAAAACTATAATCATGAAATTAAACTTGTATTAAAATCAAAATCAAGGAATAAAAGATTATTTGATATTCATTTTCAAGGTTTTAAATGTGTATTATCATGTTCAAGGTTAAAATAATTTTTCTTTCCTTAACACGCATTTTTTTCATTTTTTTAATTTGTTGTTTTTTATGCACACAAAAACGTTTTTTATTTCATACCCCCAACATAAATAACATTTTCCCCAATATTTTAATAAAATAAACTTTAGAAGGGGTAGAGGTAGAGGAGAGTAGTTACAAAATTAAAATTTGAAAATGAGTTATGGAACAATGTCACTTGGTGGTATAATGATGAAGGTTGTGCCATAACCAATTGATCCTTTGATATCTACGTCACTCATGTAGTTCCAATATTAGATGATAAAATAGTATGGAATTTCTGAATATAATTGGTTTCCCTAAAAAAATTTACATCAATGTTCGATGATTCTCACACACAAACCAAATTAGAAACCATGGAAACCCTAAGAGGATCACTTAAATAAAAAACAAGCAATTACAAAAGGGAAGGATAAAAAATGAACTAAATTATTTTATCACACCAAAGATTGATACAAGGAACCAGTAAAAATAATTATAATGCTAAAATAAATAATATATATACATGCTATCAAAGATAAGAATAAATATATAAAAAATATTGAAGCATTATAGGCCATAAGTCAGAGGAAGTCATACTCTCTTATCTCCCTTCAGGCATAGGTTTGATTCCTATGGCTTCACTGATCATGATAGGGTTTCCCCCATGACCTGTGATGTATTATTTTGAAAAATATTATTGTTTTCCAAAAAAAATTAATTTTTTCTATTTTTTTGGAAACCTACAAATACACAAAAATAAAATAAAATAAAATAAAATTCATGTTGAGAATGGGTTTCCTTCTGGAATTCACTTATTATAATGACATTATCTTAAAATGAACCCCCTAACTTATCCAAAACCAAATTTTAACATGTTAAGGATTAAAATTTTCACCACCTTATTAGATTTTTATTGAGTTTCTAATGTTGTTGATAGGAAGGTTATAAAATTGATTAAAAAACCACATATGTCCCAATGAAGGAGATAATTCCATTAATATCAAAAAGGGACCATCCAATTGATTTATTAATATTTCATAAGACATCAAGTATAATTTTATATTTATTAGAATCAATAAAGGATGAAATGATGATATAATGTTTTTTATTATTCCCTTTAAATGAAAATGTGAGAGGGGATGTATGGAACTTGAATTTGATCTCGGTTTGGATAAAACATTCAGACACGGATTGGGACATTGAATGAAAATATATTTCATTTTCCAAATTTATCAACAAAATTGGTTCCTTTTGAATAGAATAATCAACAACTAAATTTATAGACTAGTGTCAGAAATTGGCATGGTCTTGAAGTTTGTGATTTCTACCAATAGACCAGTGATTGGTGTTTCTAAAAAATCAACAATGGAGATATATTCAAAAACCTCAATCCTTGATGTAAACTTATCTTCTTTTGAATACATAAAATAAGTTTTATTCTAATTTAAACTACAACATCCAGAGTTTTAAGAAAGAAATACTATGTTCGATAACGTACATGATACACTACATCGAACTTAAACGAACAACTAAATATTATTATTTAAATGTTACAATTATAACCTATCCATTTGAATGTAGGGAATGAAAATTATTAGCTAAATTATAAAAATATGGTTTAAACATGTTTACATAGTGATTCATTGGTTACCAAATTAATTAGAAATGGAAATAGAAAATAATTGAATATTAAAGATGTGTTTTTATGAAAAACTATTTATATAGGAATAATTGTATTTATAAAATAATCATATCACTTTTTTTTTATTTTATTAATGGAATATAAATTAAATATTATTTTTTAAAATTAATCTTATAGGTTTTATATACATGATATAAAAACAAAATCAATTTTATTCATAAAAGGAGTATTTTTTCAAAAAAGGCATTTTTACCAACTTTTGATGGAGAAACCATTTTAAATATAGTTTTTGACACTTTTATAACTTATTTTTGAGAAAATAGACTTCTTATTTGGAAGAAAGACATAAAATATTACTTTTAATAAATTTTTGTTATATTTCTGATGATATTCATTTTTTAATGAATAGTGAAAAATACTGCATTTTAATTCAAAAATTATTTTTAATATAATTTATTTATATAGTTATATTGTACTTTTAATTGGTTTTAGAGTGTAATTAAACAAAGTTTTTATCATTTATTTTAATATAGGTCATTGGAATCAATTTTAAATTGAAATTTAATATAAAATCTATGTGAACTTTTGAACTTTCACTTTAAAAACTCACTTTTCTGTTTTGTCTGCAGATGTAATTTTAAATATAATTCTTAAAATTATATGAATTGAATAAGTTAAAATATATTAAATATTTGGAATAATAAGTTGCAAATTTTGTTTTAGGGTCAATTTTATTTTTAGGTTTAAAACAATTACCAGGGTAAAAAAATTATTTATTATTGTATTCGTAAAATTGTGACAAGGGTTAAAGTTTAAAGGTAAAATCTTAACATGCCTAAAAATTGCACAATTTAATGGTTGGTTGAGGTGTGTCTCTACCCTAAACATCCTAAAAAAATTAAATTAAATTATAATTTATTGAAATTAATTCCACCTCAATGTGGTTATCTTTTAATATAAACTAATCAATAAAATAATCACTTGAACCCACCTCTCCTCAAGTATAAATACCACCTCTCACCTTCCTATTTAGACCAAAAAATTATTTTAGCTCTTAAAATATCAGACCAAACCTCTCCTCTAAACTCTCCCCATTTTAAAGTTCTTCTAGTCTCACAAAAATATCAAATCCAAGGTCTTCAAGGGTCTTTCAATGAGGGTATATTCATGAGGTAATTTTCTCAAAGTACCCCTCTTAATTTATTTTCTATTTATACATTATCCTCTATACATCATCCATCAATTCATGATAACTCCATAATAATTTATATAATGTAGTTTTATTTTTCTAATGTAATATCATATATTCATTTAATATCACACCTCCTCTTATTCAAAGAAATGAAATTGTTATCCAAGTTATGCCGGTTAATCTCCTCTATGAATAATGTTTTTGTTATTTTTTCCATTACCCCCATAATAGATGGTATTAAAAATATTTTTATAGTAAAAAAATATTTTAATATTTATATTATAACCTATTTAATATTATTTAAATTTTATACTAAATATATCTTCATGCTTTCCATATTTTGGTTATAGGATAACTTCGTTTGGGGATGTGTATACTTCCACCTCCTCAAAATGATGTGACTCATTCGCACATCACATGGAATGTATTAAGGATTGTTTTAGTAAAAATATATTATGTTAATGAAATATTTATCATTATAAGAGAATAATATATCATTTATGTTCTTATCTTCCATGCACATAAAAATGATAACGTCAATTCTTGCATATGTGTGAACTATCACCTCCATGAAGTGATGTGAATCATTTTTATTCACCACATCACTTATATGATATATATATATATATATATATATGTATATTTAAATGATTAATATTATATTAATGATATTATGATCATTCAATAAAGATAAAATGATACTTACCTTCTTTACAAAATGATCATTGAAAAATGGAAATGCTACTTATGTGTATGTATGTCCTACCATCTCCATGAATATAACATTATTCAATTTTTTATAACAATACTCAATGGTTTGATTAAAAAATATTCTTTATGTTTTAAAATGATTATAATTTCATGAATATTTTTTTTGAGATGATGTTCTTATGATCACATGAACTATTGACATCATACCAGGTTCATTTTTGAATCGAGTACTGAATATCAACAAAGTGCCTGATGTGAACATAAACAATTAAGTAACTATTATAAAATGATAATAAGTCATATAAAATTAATAATAAACTTTAAAAAATTATTAAGAATGTAAATAATTAACCAACAGTTATTATTTAGGAATATAAAGATTGTACGAGATGAGTCAGACTCAAGGTAAGGGAATTTCTTAACCCAATTTCCATTATTTGGGTTAAACTTCTACTTCATGATTATGTCGTTAAAATATTAAGTGTTAAATTAATTTTTAATATATTATCTTTTGTTTCTAATTTTTTATGTTTATTTATAGCTAAAACACGTAATCATACTAGTTTATTGACAAAATTATCATTGTAAGGGACTTCATCTCAATCTCCTTTCATTGAGGCATGTGATGATGTTATACACCACCTTCTTCTATAAGGTGTATAATCAACCCCTTTGACTTTAATTTCATTAAAAGTTTTTGTAAATTAATATTTTTATATTAATAGTTTTAATTTATTTATAAAACAAAAAATTAATGTATTTTTATCGTATGCAGTGACAATGACTTCTTTACCACCGTAACTATTATTTAATATTTGACTTCCTCTATAAGCCTTAATGTTTTTAAAAGGAAAATAAATCCATTATTTCCCTTTTCTGTGTTTGGTATTAAAAATTATTTTGAAAGTTTATTGACTATTTCAATATCTTTAAATGATTTCTTGTGATTTCAAATGAAATTTTATGAGTGAAATGTTGATAATTGCAATATTTTATGTGTTATGAATATATAATGGTACTTGGACATTTGATGGGTGGTTATGTATTAAAACAAAGATGGGTGGTTATGTGATAAACCAAATATGGTTGGGTTCATGATAAAACAAGGATAGGTGGTTAAGTTATAACATTTAATGCATTGGGTATAGAAGTTGTCCATTTGGCTATTCCATTTGTAAGAATGAAATGTGTGTAATTCAACAGTATGGTTATTCAATTTAAGTATGATTATGTCTCAAGTTACCTTTATATGTTATATGTGGTTTTTATGGGTTTATGGTAATATTTTGATTAAAAAGGGGTAATAGATCATATTTTATTCAATTAAGTGTATTTATTACTTTTTAAAGGTGAAAATTATTACTTTATGATAAAGTATTCATGGTTTACATTTTTTCACAAGACTAATAGTTTTCCTTCTTTGTGTATCTCTTAATGATATTTTTATTCTCATACCATATTTTAAATTGATTTTTAACTAGTCTTAAGATTGGTAAGGACAAATAATATTTCATTATGAAATAATTAAGGATGTTTTTTCGTAAATAAATCATGTTTTATTTTAAAAGGGTTTTCTTTGAGCGAAAAAGTGGACTCTTTGTGTAACTATCCACAGGTAATGTATGGGTTTACTTTGTATGATTTTATCCTAATTCTCTTAAATTATAAACCTAAAAAGACACTAAATGTGGTATAAAGTCAAATTATTGACATAACTCAATATTATGTAATGCTTAAGGCCATGGCCTTATAGTTGGTATCATAGATAGGTTTAGATAACTTTAGAGGTTAAAATGTTATCTGGGTGTAGATTAAAGATCCTCTATAACAAAGAGGGTTATTATCATATGGAATTTTTATAGAGGATTATAGAAATTTAGTTATATTGAATAAAAACCTAAATCTACTAATATATAAGGAGGTTGATGGATTTGAGTATTATAATAATTTTATGTTATCATCTTTACCCTATATAGTATTGTTCTCTTTAGGTTTATGTGATGTTATTTTTAGAAGATTAAGGATCATTTATCAAGATGTATTGAAAGATATCTTGCATAACCTTTTTATCCCTCCATGGTGATTTGATCATCACTATTATCAGAAATTATGGTTTGAATGATTTCAAAATCTTCTTGAGTATTCAAATCACCTACAATAAACTGTTTGAGTTATCCAACACGTATTCATTTATAAAAAACCATGGGTAATGGTATATTTATGGAGACTTTAATTGAGTTTTATTTATCCTTATGATTTCATAAAAAATATTTATTTGAGGAAAAATTATATTTTATTGTGTTGAAATAATTATAAAGTTATGAATAACCTTTAGGGTTTATATGATCCTTAATTTTGAGGTAATTGTGGGATATTAAATTTTGGTATAAAAAATGAAATTCATGAGATAAAATTTGAGATTAAAATATGTTATGGTTATTTTTGAGGAAATTACCATATTTCAAGAATGTTATAATAATTATATAATATAATAAAAGGAAAAACCTGTAGGATGGGTGACAACATGTCATGTCTGGAAAGGCCGTAGGAATCGAACCCACAACTGATGGGAGACAAGGTTACATCACCTACCACTTGCCTACATGAAGGCCCTGGTTAGTATGACATCATAAATAATAGTTAAACGGTTTAATGGAATAAGAATAAGTTGATTTTGGTAACTTATGTGTTATCAAATGGATATCCTTAGTATTGAAAACTGACTTACTAATTAAGTGAATAATGTTATTTTAGAAGACGTTTACTATTTTTGGAACCCTATATGATCAAGGTAAATATAATTATATGGAATTTTATTTTAGGAATAAAGGTTGAATTATATTTTGGAATAATATATAATTGACTTAGGGCGATTATAGTTATTTATGGAAATGATTAACATATCATGAAGATTATTAGGACAGTCACTTTTTTTGTGAGTCTTGAAGAGTAATTGATATTTGTAGATAAATGTTTAAATTTATCTAGGAAGACTATGTTATCAAATCCTTTGTGATTTTGGGTATCAATACTAGTTTTTATTATTTTGAGTAACTTTATGGACTTTTTTATCGAATCGTCTATGTTGATGTTTGGGTATTACTATTGAATTTTGGTGATTAAAAGTAGTTTTTCATAATACTTTGGTTTAATATTTTTGGGAATTGACCTCTCTTGTACTAACCATTTTGGTTTTAGTTAATTTCTAAAGACATGAGAAATATATAGTTTATCCTTTATGGATTATGTAATTCTTGAGAAGTTGATTCTAGTGATTTAGGTGTCACCAAGTCATCATGAATACTCATTACTTTTAGGAAAATATGAGTTTATGGTGGAAATTGATTAAAGTATGAAACTATACTTTTCAAGTAAGTATATTTCTTTATCATCTTAGTCCAGGTTGTAATATAATTCTTCAAATATATGAAAAGGATCTTGAAGAAAAAATGTTATACACTAACTTTCATCAAAAAAACATTTTCCAATCACATATTTATGTTGTTTTTATGGTTAACTTTTTATGATCAAGTTCTCTATCACTCTCTATTAGTATATAAGATTTATTTTTATCTTATATATCCATTTTTTCCTATATGGAACCCTAGTATTTGTTAATCAGGTGACCTTCATACTTCTCTTTCTTTCTTTTAACGTGGATGTTTTATTAATAATTTTTCTGATGTGGGGTTCCCATAAATTTATTTTGAAAAGTCATAAATTAGTTACCAACCCTAAATTAAAATTTCAAGGATGAAATTTATTAAATGAGGTAGGATGTAACATCCTACTTTTTAAGAAAGAAACACCATGTTCGATAGTGTACATGATACCCTACATCGAGATTAAACAAACAACTAAATATTATTATTTAAATGTTACCATTATAACCTGGAAATTGGAATGAAGGGAATGAAAAATATTAAATAAATTATTAAAATATGGTTTAAACATGTTTATATAGTGATTCATTGGTTACCAAATTAATTAAAAATGAAAATAAAAACCAATTTAATATAAAGGATGTGTTTTTATGAAAAACTATTTAAATGAGAATAATTATGTTTATAATATAATCATATTACTATTGTTGGATTATATTAATGAAATATAAATTCAATATGATGTTTATAATTCATATTATATATTTTCTAGACATGATATAAGAACAAAATCAATTTTATGCATAAAAGGATTATTTTTTTTAAAAAGGTATTTTTACCACATTTTGATGAAGAACCCATTTTGAATGTAGTTTTTGATAATTTTATATATTATTTTTGACAAAATAAACTTTTTATTCTTAATAAAGACATAAAATTTTATTTGTATAAATTTTTGGTATTTTTCTAATGATATTAATTTTTTAATGAATGGTAAAAAATATTGCATTTTAATTCAAAACATCTTTTTCATCTAATTTATTTATATAGTTATATTTTCATTTAAATTTGTTTTATAGTGTAATTAAACTATTTTTTTATCATTTATTTCAATATAGGTCATTTTAATAAATTTTAAATTGAAATTGGATATAAAATCTATGTGAACATTTGAATGTTTCACTTTAAAAACTCACTTTTCCGTTTGGTCTGTGGAATTAATTTTAAATCTAATTCATGAAATTATATTAATTGAATTTGGTAAAATCGATTCCATATTTGGAATAATAAATTTCAAACTAGTTTTTTTGGGTCAATATCATTTTTAGTTATAAAAAAAATTACCATGGTAAAAAAATTATTTACCGTTGTATAGGTAAAATAATAACAAGGGTTAAAGTTTAAAGTTAAAAGTTTAAAATACCTAAAAATAGATACATTTAATGGTTTTTTGAGGGGTGTATCAACCCTAACCATACTAAAAACATTAAATTAATGTCTAATTCGTTGAAATTAATTCCACCTCAATGTGGTTAGATTTTAATGTAAAATAATCAATAAATTAATCACTTGAACCCACCTCTCCTCAAGTATAAATACCACCCCTCACCTCCCAATTTAGACCCAAAAATCCTTGTACATCCTATAATATCTACCCAAACCTCCCTTCCTCACTATAACAATTTATAATTTCTTATGGCCTCAGAAAAATACAAAATACAAGGTTCTCAAGGGTCTTTTAAGGAGAAGATATTCAAGAGGTAATTTTCTCAAAGTACCTCTCGTAATTTATTTTATATTTCAACTTTGTCCTCACATCCTTCATCCATAAATAATTGATAAACCCAGAATCATTTATATACTATATTTTATATCTCTAATGTAATATTTTATATCCATTTCATTTCTCACCTCCTCTTATTCAAATAAATGACATTATTTTCTATGTTATGTCGGTTAATCATCTCTGTGAATATTGTTTTTGTTCCTTTTATATTACCGCCTTCATGGTTGGACTTAAAACTTTTTTTTCTGGTAAAATAATATTTTAATATGTATATTATAACCTATTTAATATTCTTTAAATGTTATACTAAACATACCTTCTTGTTTTTTATATTGTGGTTATACAATAACTTCGTTTGGGGTCATGTGGACTACTGCCTCCTCAAAACGATGTGATTCGTTCACACATCAAATGAAATGTATTAAGGATTGATTTAGTAAACATATAATATTCTTATGAAATATTTATCATTATAATATAATAATATATCATTTATATTCTTATCTTCTATGCACATAAAAATGATAACATCGATTCGTGCAAACGTTTGAACTATCACCTCCATAAAGCGATGTGAATCGTTTTTATTCACCACATAACTTGTATGATATATATAAGTATATTTAAATTATTAATATTATATTTATAATATTATTATCATTTTGGAAGGATAAAATTATACCTACCTTCTTTCCAAAAAGATTATTGAAAAATGGAAATGATACCCTTGTGTATGTATGGCCTACCATCTCCATGATTATAATGTTGTTCATTTTCCATAAAAATACTTAGTAGTTTGATTTAAAAGTATAATTGATGTATATAAATGGTTATAATGTTGGGAATATTATTCTAGAGATGGTGTAATTATGACCACATGGACTATTTTCTACTCAAGTATCGAATATCAACAATGTGCAAGATGTGAACATAATCAATTAAGTAATTATTATAACATGATAATATGCCATATAAAAGTAAAAATAAACTTTAAAAAATGTTATCAAGGAATTAAATAATTAACCAAATTTTATTATTAAGGAATATAAATATTGAATGAGATGAGAAGGACTCAAGGTAAGATATTTTCTTAACCTAATTTCCATTCTTTGGGTTAAACTTCTACTTCTTGATTATGTCATTCAACTCTTATGTGTCAAATGAATTTTGAATATCTTATATTTTGTTTCTACTTTTTTTATATGTAATTATAGTGAAAACAATTAATATAACTATTTTATTAACAAAATGATCTTTGTAAGGGACTTCATCTCAATCTCCTTTCTTTGAGGCATATTTTGATATTACACACCAACTTCTTCTATAAGGTGTATAATCAACCCCTTTGAATTTTAATTCATTAAAAGGTTTTCAAAAGGAATATTTTTTTATTAATAACTTTAATTTATTTAAAAAACAAAAAATAATAATGTTTTTAATGCATGTTGTGATAATAAATTCTCTACCACCGTAACCGTTATTTGATATTTAAATTCATCTATAAGACTTAATGTTTTTAAAAGGAAAATAAATCCATTATTACATTTTTGGGTGTTTTGGTATTCAAAATGGTTTTTAAAGTGGATTTAATATTTTAATATCTTGAAATTATTTGTTGTGATTTTAAGTGAATTTTATGAGTGAAATGTTGATAATTTCAATATTTTATGTGTTATGGTTATATAATGGTACTTGGAAATTTTATGGGTGGTTACATGATAAAAAAAAGATGGGTGGTTACATGATAAACCAAATATGGGTGGTTCTATGATAAACCAAGGATGGGTGGTTATGTTATAACCTCTGATCCATTGGGTATAGAAGTCATCCATATGACTATTCCATTTGTAAGAGTGAAATGTGTAGAAGTAAACCGTATAGTTATTCCATTTATGTAAGATTATGTCCCAAGTTACCATTATATGTTATATGTGATTTTTATGGGTTTTATAGTAATATTTTGATTAAAAAAAGGTAAGTAATGAGCATATATTCAGTGAAGAGTATTTACTACTTCTTAAAGGTGAAAAGTATTCATGGTTTACATGTTTTTGAAAAACAAATAGTTTTCCTTATTTGTGTATCCCTTACTGATATTTTTATGCTTATCCCATGATTTAATTTTTTTAGACAGGTCTTAGGATTTTTAATTACAAAGAATGTGTCATGATGAATGAATCAAGTATGTGTCTTGAAAATAAATCATGATTTATTTTAAAAGGGTTTCCTCTAGTGAAAAAAGTGGATAATTAGTGTAATTTTCTACATGTAATGTATGGGTTTAACTTGTATGAGTTTTTCCTAATTATATAAAACTCTAAACCTGAAAAGATCCTCAATGTGAGATAAATTCAAATTATTAACTTAACTCTAGATTATTTAATGTTTAAGGTAGAGTACTTATATACATAATCATTAATAGCACCCTCATGTCCTTGGGTTGTATTTCAAAATTTATAAACCAATTCACCTCATTATCCTATTCTGATTTCTTAGATTCTAAACTATATTCTTCAATATTTTCCTCTAATTTTGAAGCTTTTATGGTTTGACAATCATTACTTAGGATTTTTCATTATTTTTAACACTCATGGGAATATTCACATCTTGGTGTTTTTCATAATAGGTTTTTGGGTAACAAGATTCTTCTATCAATGATGAGGAAGAGACAACCTAAGGGGGAATGGGTTCTATAAACTTTTCAATACATTTTTATTCTATTCTCAATAATGAAACCTCAAATGCAATTATCTCCATTTGTTGACATAGTTTCTCAAGTAATGGTTGGGGATCAGGTGTAATAAGTGGTTGATCCAAATGGTATATTCTAGGAGGATAATTTTATTGTTGTAATTTCATTAGGGGATGTTCAAATTGGACCTATTGGGATTGAAACTCATTATAAGTTGGGTTGTTTTGTGGTTCATAGGTGTTCAAACATTTTTTTATTTAGTTGTTGATTATCCCAACAATAGAAACTATGACAGTAATTATACATCCCACTTGGTGTAGGGTTTTCAAAGTAATAAGAGGTTCCCCATGTTTGTATTTGTTTAGAATGGATTTCCATAGGAGTGAAATCAGGGGCTAAACAAAGATTTGGGGTGAGAAAAGGATGATTATATCTATGATAACTTACATAGATCCCTATAAATGGCACCAAAATTTGGTCACACCTAAATTTATCCTACATATAGAAGCATTCATTTTAGTAAAAGTTGGGGTTTAATCCATAGAGACTGAAGAAGTGACCTTGCGAAACTCAGATTTGTTAAGGATTTTTTCTATGAAGTGTCCAACTTTGGGGTTGATTTAAATTTAGATACTATAATAATAAAGTAACTAATAAGATTATTTTAATTTAAGAAATAAAATAACTGAAGATTTTGGAATAAAATAATTAAAGAATATGGGATGATCTAGGTTGTTTCTAAGACTAGAATAGATGTTATTGTTTTCATTAGAAATTTCATATCACTATTTTAAGAGGTTTCTAATAAATGAGATAAGTACCAAAAATAATTCAAAAATTTAATCCCTAATAAATTAAAAGGATAATCACCAGTTAACCTATAGGATATCTTTAATAAGAACTCCAAGTAATTAGATCATAATAGAACTCAAAATATGTCATTGTTAAAATTGTCAAAAATGAAGAAGAAAATAAGTCATTGAATTCAACTCTTAGAATAATGAAATAATTTAAGAATGTAAGAACCTAAAATAACATCCAATACATTACCATGAAACACTATATAATCAAACCAAAATAGGTTTATTATTTTATTGATGTAAAGCTCTCAATGGAAGGTGGAAGTTGACTTAAAGAAGTATGATTGAAGAAGGGAAAAAACAAAAATGAACACTCCACCGATGTGGGAATGATTTATCTCTTCACTATGTGAATAAATTAACACATTAATGAAATAGTATAAATTTTTTTAACAAAAATAATAGAAAATTAGAATAAAAATAAGTTTTATTAAGAAGCTATGGGAAATTAGAATAACTTACATGTTAAAGACAAACTTACGTAAAAAACTTGCAGCATAACATTAAAATGAAAACATACACAACTCTCTTAAAATCCTCCAACACCACTACATTAAATAGAAATTTTTAAAGACTTGGTTCAAGCCTCCAACTATTAAATTCACCAAAATTAATGGTTGTAAGGCTAGGTGGGTGGAAATTTAATGGAGATAAGACTTTTCCTCCCATGTAAAAATTCCAAGACAGCTTGCATCCACCAAACATACATGAAAAAACAAGATTATATATGGAAAAATTGGGGTGGATCATAGAATAATAATATTAATATATAGAAATACCATGATATCCTATAAAATTTCATCACAAATGGGTGTTTTTTTTTGAGATATGATAGAAATGGTGGGTTGTTTTATTGGGCCACGAAATATGGCATGGAATTTTATTTATAACTTGGGACACCTATAACTCTACAAAAAAATCATAATCATCTCTTTAAATTTTTAATGAATTGTTTCCCATGATTTCCTCTATCTTAAGTTCATATTTTAAAATCATTGGGATGGTATATGTTTTTCTATATTCATTTTATTGTGTTGTTTTCTAGTTTACTTTGCTCAGAATATTCTTAATTCAAGGCCCACTTTGGTCATCTTATCTATTTATTATTCAGTAGCTCTAGAAGGATAGAATGTTCCACATATAATAGGAGAAATTAAAATGAAATATAAAAAAACTAATAAAATTTGGTGTTTTAGGATGTGTTCAAAAATGTACAATGTAATAGTGCATTTTAAGAAGGAATTATAATCATAATGTGAAATAATGTTTAATTTGTAAAATGCACTAAAAATGGTGATTATAAATAATTAAGAACATGAAAATTGTATATATTTATAATGAAAATTATCTTATTTTAGTGGATAATCATTGTAATAGGGTTCTCAGTGGAAATATCCTTTGAGGATTTTACCAAGATATTGGAAATACCATACCCCAATTTCGGACATCCCCAAAGCGATGATGTTGGGAGAATAAAACTAGAGAATTATTGTTTGATGGGATTAATTAAATATGATCTCATAATATAGTTATTTATAGATTAAAATCAATGTGATTGGCACTATTTTTATCTCAATGTTTCAATCAAATAACACTTTGATTCGATTAAAATAAGAAAACATTTGGAGGGTGGTAGCCACCTAGATTTTGAAATTTAGAAATCCAATCATTGCGGCTAATATCATCATTAGTCTTCTTTATAAAATATTTTTTTTTATTTTTTCAGTAATATTATATATATATATAGAAAAACATTTTACTAAAAATATATATTTCTAAAACACTTCAAAAACATTTTGGAATATAAATTTTTAATGAAAAAAACAATTCTTAAATACCCTTTTATAATCCCTAGTAAAAAATAGGCTTTTTCATGCTAGTTTTTTGTTATTAATGTCATTTTGTATGTGAAATTATTGAAGGTGTTTTTTTAAATAAAATTATAACATCATTTAATAAAAATGGATGTTATAAATTCATTTTTGTGGAATTTTTTCATGTCCATCATTTCATAACTTATGTGTATAATAATTTACCACGAAAGTTTTTTAGAATAAATGAAAATAATAAGTCAATAAAATTTAATTTTTAAGTTATTTTTTCATATAACCATTTTTAAAAATAAAATATGGTATACTTTTCCTCATTGGTAATTTCATAACCAACGTGAAAAATGGATTTCCTCACCGGCTATTCTAAAAAATTGATGTGGTAAATATTGTTTTTAAAATTTTCTCATCGGTTATAAAATAACCAATGTGAAAAATATTTTTTAAAAATAAAATTCAAATATTTATTCCCCTCCCAAAAATACAATAACATATAAAATAGTAGAATAATATAAAATAAGTAACAGAAATTATGTGGCAACACAAACATTTATAATTTCAATTTTCATGTTTACTAAGTATATTACAGAAAAATTCAAATCAAATAAAACCTATGAAATGATTATCCCATTAAATTTGTAAGTTTCTCAACATTTGTTCAGTATAAGGCTAAGGGTTATCAAAAATATAAAAATTAAAAATAAATCATTTAACATGTATTCTGAATTAAATGAATGAAAAAAAGGGAAAGTTTATAAAAACATCTAACCTTATGGAACTTCATAACATTCCATTTTTAAATTATTTCATACATAAATCCTAAAATATAGTATCCATATTACTTTACTCCTTGTTTATAAAAATAAATTTTAAAATATCCTATCAATTCAAAATAACATATTTAAGTACTACATCAAAAATTTAGTAACTGTAAATGAAAGTCACCAATTTTTTTACATATATGATATTGGTTCTCTTCTTTATTATTATATCTATAAATCCATATAATTTCTTATTTGAAAATAATATGAATAAAATAAATTTAAATTAAATTAAAATATATTCAAGTATTAAAATATTTAAACATATGTGTTCAATATAGTCTAAAATTTTTTCTCTCACTTTACCATGGATTGAGCATAAACAGTATAGTGTCTTCTCCCTTAGACAAAAAATACCCCAAAATCCAATGGAAAATGATATATAAGAAAATTTAAAGTGATTGGTCATTATATTAATAGGTATATAACACTTTTTGAGATATAAGTTTCATACTCCTGAAGATAATGAAGCATCCATCACTGAATAATTAATTCTTTCTAAAATCCTTCAGAAATATAAAATTTTCCTTTTACATTAGTCATTGTATTCACTATAGGTGAAATAAATTTTGGGTCCATAAATCCAAATAATTTTTTCATTTGACGTTTTATACAAATTTCATAACAATACCTAATACAAAACAAATATAAGTATAAATTTATAATAAATTACAATAACGAAAATATTTATTTTAATCGACTTACATGGAAAAAACATGCATTTTGTTGATGCAAAAATCGTCTCCAATTACAAGCTCCATGATTTATCTTTTAAAAATTATCACATTTATTGCATTCCCACAAATTATAACTTCTATTCAAATATCATAAACATACAACAACAAATTTTAATATGTTTAAAATATATCAAGACTAGTAAAAGTTGAATCTAAAGTCATAACACGTTGTATTGTTATTGTCGATACATTATTTATTTACATTTAAAGTATTTCTATAATAAATATATAAATATATAAACTTTAAAATGTTAAAACAAATTTAATATAAAAATTAAATGAAGGATGTAATATACTCATACCACTATGGTAATCCATCGAAAAATTCTAGATTTCCTAACTAAATTTTTTTTGATACTTTGTCTAATTGTACTGAACTCATTTTTAGGAAATGATATTATTATTGATCTATCTATAATATCTTATACAGTGACCCTATGTTTATCTATCTCTTTTTATTTATGATGAATGGTATCACCAATATAATATATCATCCCATGTGCAATAATATGATGTTGTGGATCATCAACATATAACTCAATATAAATGGGAAGCTATGGAAGAGGGGTGTGGGAGTAGGATAAGTAGGAGGAGTGGGGTCTACAAGTGGAGTTTTAGTATGATAAGTAGTAGGAGTGGGATCTAAAGGTAGAGGTGGAGGAGTGGGATCAGAATCTTGAAATGGTTTTTTCATGTCTACAAACATCGACTATACCGAAGCCCTGATATTTTCCTCCATCATCTCATGAATATCCTAAAGTATATCTTCCAAATATTATAATTTGTTTTACAAACATCTTCCATTGAAGAAGCTTCAAAACCAGGAAACACTCTTTTTACCTATACAACTACCAGGAATCCTCATGTAACGACCCAGTATTTTTCCTTTATTATAAATATGTAATAATCACAAGAAATCACAACATAATTAACTACTATGTGCTATGTGACCATTAAAACAAAAGTTTTTCACTTCTATGGTTTGAATTTCAAAAATCTGACATACACAGTTGTGATCAGTAAGTTATTTAGAGTCCAATAAGAAAAACATTATTTTTGGTCAATAGTAACCAACCCTTATGAATAGTAACCTACCCTTATGAATAGTGATATACCCTAATGAATATTAACCTTACTTATGATAATATATAAATAATATTCAAGTGTAAGTACGATATATCTATGCTTTAAAATAAGTAAACAAATGTTTTAAAACTCTTGTTTTTAGAATAAATTATGATTTAAATAAATATTAAATTAATAACATTTAGAAAATTATTTTTGAAAAATGGACTTCATTTTTGGATTCTACACTTTGAAAAATGGTTGGGTTAAATTTATGGTATTTTTCTGAAATACTTGAATTTTTTATGAATAGTGACATACCATAAATTGCAAAATTAAGATAAATACACTAATTATAGAGTCATGTGTGATGTACTACTTATTTAATCCCACTTGGTTCGGGATAACATGATAAAATTACTATTATTGGTCATGGAATACTCATTATTCATTTTCATGAGGAGAAATAATAAATTAATGAGTTTTATATTAATAAATCCCCTCTCTCCTCCACTATAAAAACCCCATCTCACCCCCCTTCCATTCACTCCTCTAAAGCCTTGTGAATTCTCCAAATTCTGTCCAAATACCCTCAAAACCTCCTCTCCCAAGTTCATAATGATTTGGTCTCATAAATAGACCAAAACCTCTCCCTTAAGGAGGCTCTCAAGGAAGTTTGGTTCAAGAGGTAAATTCCTCTTTTCAATTCCTTGTCTTTCCTTTCAAGTTCATTTGTTTTCTTTTTCTATTACCTATCATTATCCAAATTTTGTGATGACTCCAGTACCTTCTATGTACTGTAATGTTTTCATGATTGTGGAATCAGTTATCATTATCTCCCCCTTTTTACCTTCTTTTATACTAGTAGCAAGAACATCATCCGAGATGTGTCAATTTTACACATTCAAGGACAATGGACTTTCGATTTCTATTATCATTCTCAATTCTAGTCATGAAACCATTCTTTTTATGGATTAACCAGATTATGATATATAATATAACCTATTTAATATTCTGTAATCCATTTTTACAAATTGTATTAAGTTATAGAGAAAAATGAATTCATTGTAATCAAAACCCACAAATTAACTGAAACAATTATCATTGAAGTTATATATGATAATTCATCCTCTTTCCATGTAACCAAGTTATATAAATGACCAATAAAATCTATTAATTTTCATAAATAATATATAATTTTAATTTTATATATTTACATTCATTCCACATACTTTAAAACAAGTCAACCGAAGAAGAAAATAAAGAAAATGAACCCTCTGAAGCGACGGAATTCGATACAATAACTTATAAAGAATAACATAAATGAACTAACCAGAATTATGATAAACTAAATAAATTTATAATAAGTTTTTAAATAAGTTATTAATAATTATAATTTCATATTCCATGAGCTTAAGTTTGAGAGAGGAACACGTTTGGAGTTAAGGTAAGGGTTTTCCATCCGAACATCCATTTTCATCCGGGTTACTTTTATTGTCTAATTTCCACAATGAAATTATTATGTTATGGTAGGTACTCCTCATAAATTCTGAGTGAGTATTCTATATATTTACACCAACCATAATCCTTCCCTATTTTTTGGATAGTTACATGTTTTAAAATAATCTCTCAAAACTGTTTCCAAAAATACGAGCCTGATACAAGGGAATTTCTCAAATTCATATCTATTTTCAAGGGAAAGATATAATATATTTTTGGAAACCATTATCCTTATAAAAACACTCATTTTATCATTAAATACTATCTTACTTTACATCTGGTTTTATACAAATATTTTTTCAAAAGAACTCTTCTTTTCAAAATAAAAGAGTATTTATCACAAGAATTGCTTAATGATTTTAGAAGATTATTCTCGTTTGATTCAACACCCTTGTTGATTATTATGTATTTTTGGGGTTAATAGTTTATTATTTCGTATACCATATTTTATTGAATGTTTTATGACTAACTTTATTGTTGATGATCTATCCTAAAACCATTCACCATATTATTCTGAATGGTTAGTGTTTATGTTCAATAATTGGGGAAAGTAAGTTATATTTCATATGATAGTTTCAATATTAATGTATATGTTGTTTATGTTTATCTTCGCTCATATGAGGAATTAATTGGACTTATTATGTGATGAGTGGGGCCCTCTATAGCCCCTCGATGCATCGGTAGGTCTCATGAGACAAATAGACATGGAATTAGTCGAGGCCTTTCCCAATATGATATGGATTTTGGCCGAGGCCTTAATCATTAGACGTCTTGGCCGAGGCCATGAAAAAATGTTTTAGAATGTCCGGCATATGCACTTCCCTCATTATGAAGCTAGTAATTTTAAGTTCATGCGGTTATTCGACTAGTATAATACCCATGATTATGTTTTATTATGTCATTATTTACTCATCTCATATTCCTGCCATAATGTGTTCAAGTTTATTATTAAAGGATTGTGTTTTCAATTATTCACCATGTCTAATGTTTATATTATCTTCCGTTGTATTTCTTACTCTTACTGAGCATTTGATCTCACCCCTTCCTTATGTTTTATTTTCTTAGGACATGAAGAAGTAAATTATGAATGATATGCAAGCATAATCTAGAAGACATGATGTTTCTAGAGGAATAATTTAGTGTCGTTTTTCCCTTCCATATATAAAGTTGAACTTATGTATGTATATTGTTTCCAATAATACTAAACTACTTGGTCCTTCGATATTTTTATTCCTTGTATGTATTCCATCGTAATCAAATAAGGCACTGACTCCAAGCAACTGGGGTTGGGTCCTTACAGTTGGTATCAGAGGAAGTTTAGTAGAATACTTGAAAACTAGACTTAGAAAAGGTATAATTAGGGAAGACATTATTGGAGAGGATCCTGAGGCTAAGGTATGGCTAATGAATTGGAATCTCTACATGGAAGAAATCAATAATAGGCTAAGGCTGTGTTTTAGTAACATTTCCTTTTCTTATGAGGCTTCCCCCCGGTCTGATTTGGGAAGTGCAGTCTGAACTTCCTCATTGGGCTAGAGCACTCTACCATTTCCTTTGCAGGTCATTTGGGATATGGCTGATTTGGGGGGATGGAAACATCGGGAGGGACCATGCTTGCATGGGATCGCTGAGTGTCCAGCTTAGGGATGGTGGTTGTTGTTGTTGCGTGTATGTGGTAGTTCCTGCTCTCTCCGGTTTTTTTTGGGTTTGTTTGGTTGTTTTGTTCGACTATTGGTTTCCCACTTTTTCCACAAAAGTGTTTCCTTAATAAAAATAATTGTCAGTAAGTCAGGGAAGAGTCCCTAAGTTAGTCTTTGAGTATATACATACAATAACGTCCTGGTATTTTAGTAAGGAATAGATTATGTGGATCTTTCAAGCAATACATCCCTATTTGGATATGACCAGGTAGATGCGGCTCTAGCACAGATGTATCTAGGGGTAAAACCCGAAGACACCGCTTCGAGCTAGACTCGAACGGGAACCGGTGCATGACAATGGTCCTTCCTACACTCTTGGCTACGACACTCCCAGGGGATATGCTTAGGATAATTCACATTTTCTTTACAATCCATTATGAAAGATTGAAATGTAAAATATTCCTCAAAGAAACCATATTTGTGAATATGGGATTAGCCATTCGTAGGATCTCAATTTTTTCTAAGTATTTTGTTATGTTAAGATTATACATTATGATTCATAACCTAATCTAGTGTATGCCATTGTCCAGAGATGGCGATAAGTGGAAGGAATGGAAACCACACGAACACACGTGTCCCTTATAGAAATTTTCCTCTGATGCAAGAAAATGATGTTGGATTTGGTGTTGTGACTAGTGCTGAGAAACTCATAACTATACTGGGACAACTTACTCAGGTTATGAATAATAACCTTACCCACATGGAGCATCTGTATCCACCATGTGGAGAAGCTATGCTGGATCACTTTATGCAACAACAGCCTCCATCATTAAATGGGACTACAAACCCATTTGTAGTTGAGCAGTGGATAAGTTCCCTCGAGAGGATATTTCTTGCTTTGGGATGTAATGAAAGAGAGAAGGTTGTCATGGCAGTATATCATCTATTGGTAGATTCGGATCAGTAGTGGTCATTATTCCAAAACAAAAAGGAGGAGGAAGACATAAAAGAGATGGAATGGAGGAATTTTAAGGAAATATTCTTAGAAAAGTATTTCCATCGTGAGCAGTGAGCAGATATGGAGAGAAAATTCTTGAATCTGAGGTAGAAGGAGGATGAAAATTTTTCGAAGTATGAAGCCAACTTCACAAGGTTAGAAAGACATGTTGTGAACTATATACAAAATCCAAGGAGAAAACTTGAATGATTCTTTGATGGCCAAAATCCATTCCTCTGGCAGGCACTGGTCTCCCAAAGTTTTTCATCATATGAGGATATATTTTCATGTGCTATCAAGACAGAAAAAGAATTCTCTAAGTCTTATGACTTTAAGGGAAAGCAAGAATGGAATAGGGTTTCTGAAAACCCTGGGAAAGGAAATAAGAAAATGGGGAATAAGGGAAGAGTTTAATTTCTACCATGTGACAATTGTGGAAGGAAACACCCTGGTGCATGCTTTAAAGGAAAATAAGTATGCTACAAATGTGGTCAGAAAGTCCATCTTACTGGTGATTGCAAAGGGAAGAAGGAATTCAATGATGTTCAATGCTATAATTTTCAGGAGATGGGTCACTATGCTAATGATTGTCCAAAGCATTAAGTAAATATGCAATAGAAAAGGCCAAGAGATCAGGGAAAAGCTTATACGATCACAACTGCAGAGGTTGATGTTCCAAATGATGTGGTGGCAAGTACTTTAATCATTTCCTCAAATTTATCCAATGCTTTATTTGATTCTGTATCATCGCATTCATTTATATCTTCCCAGTTTTCCAAGAAAATTTGATATATCCAATTTAATTTAATAAAGGAGTTATCAGTCAAAACTCCTAGTGGATGTATCATTGCAACAAAGGCATGTCGATTAGTCCCCCTCCAGACCCCAAAATGTGCTCTAGTTGCTAACCTTATCATCATAATAAATAACTTAATTTGATATAATTCTAAGTATGGATTGGATCTCAAGTTATGATGTGAAGATTTATTATAAGAAGAAGGAAGTTACAATTTTTGAAAATGGTGTAGAATCCCTTGTCTTTAGGGTGGAAACTTCACCACCTGATTCTTATCTAGAACTACCCCCAGTAGCTCTACTGAATAAAATACTTGGAGAGGAAGATAAACCAATATCTATGGGTGAGTAAAGAAATCTTCAAATTGAGTATGTGCACATAGTGCAAGAGTACATTGATGTATTTCCAGATGATTTTCCTGGACATCCTCCAGAGTGGGAAGTTGAGTTATCTATTGATTTAATTCCCAATGCAATACATATATCAAAGAATCCCTATATAATGGACACTTTGGAATTAGTAGAGCTAAATAAACAACTATAGGATTTGAGTGAAAAAGGATTTATTCAACCTAGTGTTTCTCTATGGGGATCTCTTGTCCTCTTTATCAATAAGAAATATGGATCCATGAGGCTTTGCATTGATTACAGGGAAATCAATGCTATTACAATAAAGAATAAGTATCATATGCCCCAGATTGATGATTTATTTGACCAACTTCATGGAGATCAATAATTTTAAAAGATTGACCTTCGATCCGGATATCATCAATTGCTTGTGTGGAAAGAAGATATTCATAAGACAACATTTCGGACTAGGTATGGGAATTATGAGTTTACAGTGATGCCTTTTGGACTGACAAATTCACCCTCTATTTTTATAGATTTAATGAATAGAGTTTTCAAGGGATATCTTGATAACTTTGTTGTGGTATTTATCGATGATATCCTCGTATACTCAAAAAGATATGAAGACCATGAGAATCACTTGCGGGTTATTCTGAGAACTCTTAGAAGAAATAAATTATATGGGAAGTTTAGGAAGTGCGAAATCTGGCTTCAATCAGTTTCTTTTCTAGGCCATATTTTCTCTAAGGATGGAATCCTAATTGATCCTGCGAAGACAAAGGAAATACAAGATTGGCCCATGCCAACAAACATAACTGAGGTATGCAGTTTTATTGGCTTAGCAGGTTATTATCAACGTTTTGTTCAGAATTTTTCCTGACTGGATAACCCTCTAACCAAGATCACATGTAAAGTGGTTAAGTTTGTGTGGAAAAAAGAATGTATAGAATGCTTTGATGAATTGAAAATAATATTGGTCAATGCTATAATTTTTACTCTTCCATCTAGAAGTGATAGATTTGTAATATACAGTGATGAATCAAAGAATGGACTGGGTTGCGTCCTTATGAAAAATGATAAAGTTATTGCTTATGCATCAACGCAATTGAAGAATCATGAGAAAAATTATCCAACTCATGATCTTGAGTTAGCAGCTGTAATCTTTGCTCTGAAAATATGGAGGCATTATCTCTATGGAGAGAGATGTGAGATTTATACGGACCAAAAGAGTTTGAAATATATTTTCACTCAAAAAGAACTCAACATGAGGCAAATAAGATGGATCGAGTTACTCAAAGATTATGATTGTTTAATACATTACCACCTAGGAAAGGAAAATAAGGAGGTAGATGCCTTAAGTAGGAAATATCATGGACTTCTGACTCAAATGAGGATTTAAAGAGATCTTATGTTCATGGATCTACTGAAGATGGATATAGGAATTGTTAAGGAAGGGGAAACATCACTCCTCTTTCAAATGATTTCTAAACCATCTTTACTAGAGAAGATAAAAATTTCTCAATCTGATGATGAAAATCTGCACAAGAAAATTAATGCAGTTAAGGATGGGAGACTGGATGACTTCGTGTATGAAGAAGGAGTTCTGAAGTTTGGAAAGAGGTTATGTGTTCCAGCAATACCTGAGCTAAAAAGGGAACTATTAGATGATGCTCATAGCTCAAATTTCTCTATACACCTAGGTAGCACCAAGATTTATAGAGATATGAAGGAACATTTTAGGTGAGAAAACATGAAGAGGGAGATTGCTGATTACGTTTCGAGATGTTTAGTTTGTGAACAGGTGAATGTAGGAAGACAACAACTTGGTGGAGTCATGAAACCCCTTCCTATACCTATGTGGAAATCGTATGATATTACGATGGACTTTGTCATGGGTCTACCAAATACTCTAAGAAATAATGATATGATATGGGTCGTTGTTGACCGTCTTACAAAATCTGCACATTTTATTACTATAAGGGAATATTTACCACTTGAACATTTAGCAAGAATATATATTAATGAAGTTGTAAGACTTCATGGTGTACCCTAATAAATTATTTCTAATCATGATCCCCATTTTACATCACGATTCTGGAAGTGTCTTCAGAAGGACCTAGATAATGATCTTCGTTTGAGCACTTCCTACCACCCACAAACTGATGGACAATCAGAATTGACTATTGAAACATTGGAAGACATGTTGAGGTCTTGTTAACTTGATTTTCAAGGCATATGGGATCATTATTTACCTCTCATATAATTTTCATACAACAATAGATTCCATTCATGTATTCAGATGGCACCCTATGAACCATTATATGGGATGAGATGTCATACACCAACTTGCTAGGATGATATTGGTGAAAGAAAGATCATGGGCCTAGAACTTGTTGAAGAAACAATGGAAAAGGTTAAGATTGTCCAGAACCATATCAAAATATCTCAAAGTAGGCAAATGAGTTATACTAATAACCGAAGAAAGGATTTGGAATTTCAAGAAGGTGATCACGTTTTCTTGAAGGTATCTCCAAGGATTGGTATTATACGATTCAGTAGGAAGGGAAAATTAAGTCCCAGGTACATCGGGCCTTTTGAAATTCTGGTCCAAATTGGATTCATATCCTACCATTTGGAAATGCCACCAAGTATCTCCAAGGTTCACAATGTGTTCCACGTGTTAATGTTAAGAAATTACATGCCATACCCAACACATGTACTCACTTATGAAGAAGTAAAACTTGAGCCTGATCTATCTTATTGTGAAGAGCCTATCATGATTCATGATACTAGAGAACAAGTATAGAGAAATCAGACGACTCGTCTGGTAAAGGTTCTATGGAGTAACCATAAGATGGAGGAAGCAACATGGGATCCCGAGGAGCTTATGTTAAAGACATACCCAAATATTTTTAGGTAATATTTTGTGAATTTTGAGGAGGGGAGAATGTAACAACCCAATATTTTTAATTTCTTATAAATATATCATAATCACATGAAATCACAACATAATTAACTACTAAGTGCTATGTGACCATTAAAACATAAGTTTTTCACTTCTGTGATGTGAATTTCAAAAATCTGACACACACAGTTGCGATCAGTAAGTTATTTAGAGTCCAATAAGAAAAACATAATTTTTGGTGAATAGTAACCTACCCTTATGAATAGTAACATACCCCTATGAATAGTGATATACCCTAATGAATAGTCACATTACTTATGATAGTATATAAATAATATTCAAGTGTAAGTACGATATATCTATGCTTTAAAATAAGTAAACAAATGTTTTACAACTCTTGTTTTTAGAATAAATTATGATTTAATTAATTATTAAATTAATAAAATTTAGAAAATTATTTTTGAAAAATGGATTTTATTTTTGGATTCTACACGTCAAAAAATGGTTGGGGTAAATTTTTGGTATTTTTCTGAAATACTTGAATTTTTTATGAATAGTGACATATCATAAATTGAAAAATTAAGATAAATACACTAATTATAGAGTCATGTGTGATGTACGAATAATGTAAGCCCACTTGTTTCGGGATCACATGATAAAATTACTATTCTTGGTCATTGAATACTCACTATTACTTGTCTTGAGGAGAAATAATAAATTAATGAGTTTTATATTAAGAAATCCCCTCTCCCCTCCACTATAAAAACCCCCTCTCACCCCCCCCCCTTCCATTCACTCCTCTTAAGCCTTGTGCCTTCTCCAAATTCTGTCAAAATACCCTCCCAACCTCCTATCCCACGTTAAGAAAGTTTTGGTGTCATAAAAAGACCAAAACCTCTCCCTTAAGGAGGCTCTCAAGGAAGTTTGGTTCAAGAGGTAAATTCCTCTTTTCAATTCTTTGTCTTTCCTTTCAAGTTCATTTGTTTTGTTTTTCTATTACCTATCCTTATACAAATTTTGTGATGACTCCAGTACCTTATATGTACTATAATTTTTTCATGATAGTGGAATAAGTTATCATTATCTCCCCCTTTTTACCTTCTTTTATACTAGTAGAAAGAACACCATACGAGATGTGTCAATTTTACACATTCAAGGACGATGGACTTTCGATTTCTATTATCATTGTCAATTATGGTCATGAAATCATTATTGGTGTGGTTGAACCAGTTTATTATATATAATATAACCTATTTAAGATTATTTAATCCCTTTGTACAAATGGTATTAAGTTATAGAGAAAAATGAGTTCGTTGTAATCAAAACCCACAAATTAACCAAAACAATTATCATTAATGTTCTATATGATAATACATCCTATTTCCATGTAAACAAGTTATATAAATGACCAATAACACCTATTTATGTTCATAAATAATATATAATTTCAATTATATAGATTTACATTCATTCCACATACTTAAAAACAAGTGAACCGAAGATGAAAATAAAGAAAATGAACACTCTGAAGCGACGGAATTCGATACAATAACTTATCAATAAGAACATAAATGAACTAACCAGAATTATGATAAACTAAATAAATGACTAATAAGTTATTAATAAGTATGATTTCATATTCTAGGATCTTATGTTTGAGAGAGTAACACATTTGGAGTTAAGGTAAGGGTTTTCCACCCGAACTTCCATTTTCATTCGGGTTACTTTTATTGTCTAATTTCCTCAATGAAATTCTTATATGTTGTTATGTACTCCTCATAAATTATGTGTGAGTATTCTATATATGTACACCAACCATAATCCTTCCCTATTTTCGGGATAGTTACACGTTTTAAAAGAATCTCTCAAAACTATTTCCAAAAATACGAGCCCAATACAAGGGAATTTCCCAAATTCATATCTATTTTCAAGGGCAAGCTATAATCTATTTTTGGAAACCATTATCCTTCTAAAAAAACTCATTTTATCATGAAATACTATATTAATTTACTTCTGGTTTTATACAATTATTTTTCCAAAATAAATCTTCTTTTCAAAATAAAAAAGTATTTATCACAAGAATTGCTTAATGATTTTACAAGATTATTCTCGTTTGATTCAACACCCTTGCCGATTATTATATATTGTTGGGGTTAATAATTTATGATGTCATATACCATATTTTATTGAATTTTTTATGACTAAGTTTATTGGGGATTATCTATCCTAAAACTATTCACCATATTATTCTGATTGGTTAGTGTTTATGTTCAATAATTGGGGAAAGTTAGTTACATTTCATATGATAGTTTCAATATGAATGTACATGTTGTTTATGTTTATCTCTGCTCATATGAGGAATTAATTGGACTTATTATGTGATGGGTTGGGCCCGCTATAGCCCCTCGATGCATTGGTAGGTCTCATGAGACAAATAGATGTGGAATTGGCCGATGCCTTTCCCAATGTGATATGGATTTTGGTCGAGGCCTTAATCATTAGACGTCTTGGCCAAGGCCATGACAAAATGTTTCAAAATTTCTGGCATATGCACTTCCCTCATTATGAATCTAGTAATTATAAGTTCATGTGGTTATTAGACTATTAGAATACCCATGATTATGTTTTATTATAGCATCATATACTCTGCTCATATCCCTACCATAATGTGTTCAAGTTTATTATTAAAGGCATGTGTTTTCAATTATTCACCATGTCTAATGTTTATATTATCATCCACTGTATTTCTTAGTCTTACTGAGAATTTGATCTCACCCCTTCCTTATGTTTTATTTTCTCAGGACATGAATAATTAAATTATGAATGACATGCAAGCATAATCTAGGAGACATTATGTTTCTAGTGAAATAATTTAGTGTCGTTTTTCCTTTCCATATGTAAAGTTGAACTTATGTATGTATCTTGTTTCCAATAATACTAAACTACTTGGTCCTTCGAGATTCTTATTCCTTGTATGTATGCCAACATAATAAAATAAGGTACTGACTCCGGGAAATTGGGGTCGGGTCCTTAAACCTCATACACGAATCAAGTGTTTTGGATTTACCAATTTTCTAGCTAAAATATCTATCCTACCCTCTATTATGAATACCCCTTGTGTGCTCTGATCCTCAAGAGATTATTTTATAGAATATTTTAAAAAATCCACAATTAATCACAATATATAAATAACGGATTTAACTTAAATAAATAAATATAAATAAAGTAAAAATATTGAAATCCTCTAATATATAACCATTCACTCATCCATAAGAAATTTTCATTTTTTCTCATTTTATCCTATTAGATTTTTCATGTATAGCAGGGGTGGAGGGTTGAACTCTATGGAGCCTCAAGACTCAGATCATAGCTTTTGAAAACTTTCATCTATCATTTTTTCATCCAATAACATATACCATCCACAAGATAAATATGAGGGTAAATATTTCTAGATTGTATCTCTTGATGATATCTTCTCAAATTTTTTAAAATAAGAATGAAGAAATCATTAATGTGATCATTAATATAAAATAAATCTAAAATGTGACATTACACTTACAAAAAAAATCATCTCATCATATACTTTTAAAAAAATTCTTCCATGTATCTTCATCTATAAATGGATATATATCCCATGGATAAGGATGTTTTCTATGACCCAAAATGAAATATGATGTGAGGGTTGATTTAAGTATGCTCCATCTCCAAGCATCCAATAATTGATATTTCCTCTTAACTCCTCCATTATCAGGTATATCATATGTCATATGATAAGAAGGTGGTAAATATATATTACTATAAACATATCTCTTTAAGTAAAATAATAAAAAACGAACTTACCAAAACGGTTAACCATAAGTGAGATATTTTCTTTTTTATGACACTTCTCCAATCCTAAATCAAAATAATAAATTTTCTTTTATCCTATAATGCAATAAAAGTTATAATTTGTTTTTGAATTTATACCTCTTTGAATATCATTATCATTAAATTATACTGGTATCTTTTGGTCCTAGCTACGAGCAACTGAAAATTTTGGTAAATTTGCACTACCATGTTTATTAACCCTTAAAATCTTTTCCACCATAGAATTAGATGTCTCTTGTAATGAAGGGTGAGTAGGCTCATCAATAAGTTCATACATATTTTCCTACACAGAGTTATGTTTACAATCCTCTCTAGGGGTATATATTGTATTATATGTTCAATTTTTCATTATCCTATAAATAAAATAAATAAACAATTAGCACAAAAATATACAAATACAACTATTAAAAACAAATGTAAATAAAAAAGGAAAATTATAAAAAATAATTAAACTAAACTAAACAGATTTTTATTCATATTTTTTATAGTTAAATAAAATGATAACAATATTAATGAAATATTATGTGACATAAATGAATGAAAAAAAATCCAAAAATGGTGTGCAAGTAATTTAAATCCTAAAATGTATAACATAAATTTTTACACTGAAGATAATATAATTTGAATATATGAAAAATTATCAAAAAAAGTGAACTAAACTAAAAAAATTTATTCATATTTGTTAGAGTAGTTAACTAAAATGCTAAAAACATTAATGAGGTAATAAAATACATAAAATAAAAAAAATCCAAAAAAGGTGTTTGGATAATAAAAATTCTCCAACCTAATAAATAATTTTTACATAATCATTGCATGCAGTTAGAAATATTACATTTTATAAGAATCATACACCCCAATACCTTCCTCCCATAAAATCTTCAATTATTAGTTAATGGTGATAAGAAAACATAAATATCATTTTTAATCTATTTTGGTCCAAAGATCATTAAAATGAACATGAAATGTTTTTTTCTTTATAAAAAAATTGGGAGATAAGTTGTAAATTACCAATAAAATAGGCCACAAATTGTTTTTTATGTTATGGATTTGATATGGATTCATTCCATCCATGCACAGTCCATGTTTGGGATTTCTAAATTCATTTCTGAATGTAATAAAATGTTGATCAATTTTATTCCACTATAGACAATCATAGGGGTTACGTAATTTTACATCATATATCCACTAATATAAAGGACATCTTAACCTTTTTCACCATTTGAAATTTCAAATAAACATTTAAAATGAGGAATTATTTGAAGATACCAAAATTCTTTTGCATGGGTCCCTATAATTGCTAAACAATCCTATGATTTTTTTGTCGACTTATATTATCATGCACTAGCTTTAGGACACCCTAACAAAAATTTGTATTCCTTCCTATATAGAAAGCAGTCATTCGGGTAGGAATGTTGTAACATCATAGCCCAAGATCCACTAAATGATTCCCCAAGTAGGAGTGTCACATGGCCCCATTCTCACCTCCCTATATTTCATAGGCTTCCAACTAGAAGCGTGAGTCTAAAGTAATATAGTAGGGATATTATACCATCATAATCATAGTCTAGCACAATGGTATAATCATATCAATAAATAGAGGAATCATGTCAAATAACTGAAAAATAGTAGATAAATATACATATGAAAATAGTAATAATAAAGCATAGAAAATGAAATATCATATACAAAACGAGTATGTCATGTATCTATAAAAAATGAAAAATATAGATATAGAAATAATAATCTAGTGCAAAAAAAGTATAAAAATACAAAAGACCAAAAAGAAACTATCCCTAGAATGAATCACAATCCATATATTGGTTCTATGATCACCTTCTTCTATATAAAAATCAATAAAGAATCATACAGTGGGTGCTTGACCTGATCCCTAGCTACATCCATGTAGTTTGTTCGGGTACCCAATGGTGGCCTGAATAGGGTGTGAGATTACACTCAGTAGGACACCACCAATGAAGTATATAAAAAATATAGTCTATGTATATAATATGAGTAGTGTGAACTATATAACGTTAATATAAATTATGAATGAAGAGTGATATATGTAAATGTGATACTTCCTAGCCTACCAAGACTCGTTTTAAATACACAATCCTAAATAAGGACCATTTGTAAAGCATTATAAAACACCCACTACAGCCTAAGACGAGTAATCTACTGTCAGACTCAATATACATTTCTAAGGAGTGGTAATGTACAAGTCATCCCAAGTAATCTAGATCCATGTATTAGAAATTTCCATGGCTTCCAATATAGTCTGGAATCCATGACGTAGAAATTTCCATAGCATTTGACGTAGTTCTGAATCCATGGAGTAGAAATATCCATAGAATTAAATTTAGTTCTAAATATATGAAGTATAAATATCCATGGAATTTAATGTAATCATAACCATTTCATTGATCATTTTATAATTCATTCCATCATCATATATAATCCATGAGTTATCCCAAACCATTCCAAGTTTTCCATTTAAACCATTTACCCAATTTAATAACATGGAATCACATGATAAGGAGGCATAAACCCTATCCTGACATCTCATTTAATTCATCATATCTCCCAATAAAATAGAAATATCTCACACACCCAATAAAGTGGTATAACATGGGGAAGATACATAAACACACCTCATGAGTGGTCTAAGTTGAGGTTTACAACCTCCAACCATATAATGCTACTAAGTGGGAAATATAACAAGGTTCCAATAATTTAAACTAGGAATTAAATTAATTTAGAAGAAATTTTAGAAGGGAAGAAATGAAACACATTTACAAAATGATATAAAACATCTAGACTTTAAGGGAAAAGGTATAGATCAACTACCTTATTCCCATGGTAAAACACTAATCCAGTATTGACTTCCAGCTCAACCCGAATTGGATGAAAACAAAAGAATGAAAAAATACCCTAGAAATAGGGAATATGATATTACACCAAAATAACTATGTCAAGAGGAAGAAAAATGATGAAAGGAGCAAGTTTAATAGAGAACACACTATTAGTTATCCAATGAGATGAATGAAAATCAAATCAAACATCGGTTGGAGAAACTAAATCAAAACCTAGATCAATGGATTGAGTAAGCTCTCAAAATGAAGAATAAACTATTCAATGGAATGAATAAAGAAGAGGGTGGGTTAAAAATATAATAACTTAAGGGTTAAATAGTAATTTTACCCAAAATTTAGGGGTTTCATGGTTTGACCACACTATTGAAAAAACATGCACCAACAGTGTGTCCTTCACTATTCAAGGAGGGACCCCTCACGATTCATGTGAATGGTTAGAGAAACCATGTTCATACTGTGTGTTTTTTCTATTTTAAAATTTTTAGATCCCCCACACAGGTTTGTGACATGGGTTGCATAGTTCCATAAAACAATGCGGCCCACTTATGCTCCATGAACATCCTATTTGATTAGTAGTAATTATGCAGCCTAGTTGGTGAAGTTTGGACTAATTATGTGGCCCGGTTTTTACTTCCAAATACCAAGCTTCTAGGCATCGAACAAGCCTTAGAAACATCCAAAACCCTAGTTAACTCATTAGAAACTCACATTAGGTCAAAACCAAGGAATTAAACTAAAACTATAAATGTTTGTACCTCATAGATAAACTAGGGATCTAACAATCCCCACTCTTAAGACAACTCATTACTGGGTTTATCTTCTAAAGGTGGTAAATAATCTAAAAAGAGTATTGGCCACTTATCATATACATCTTACTCTCTCTCATAGGTCTCGTCTTACACACGATTGTTCTTCCATAACACTTAAACAAAAGGATCTGCCCGTCCTTGGAGATCTTTTGTGCTCCAGTCAATTATACATATAGGATGATCCTATAATGACTCATCAACCTATAATTCAACCTTATCTGGATGAAAAGTATGATAATTTTCAAAGTGATAATGATGTAGAAGATATACATGGAAGACATCATTCATGGATCAGTACCTCTAAGGTAATAACAAACAATATGCTACCAGCCTGACTCTATCCAAAACCTCAAAAGTCCTGAAAGGTCACAGTGAAAGATTACCCTGTCTATGAATCCATTTTTACCCCAACCTCAGTGAGATATATAAAAAAATTGATAATCAACCTCAAACTCTATATGTACTCAATGATGATTGATATAGTATTTCTATCTAGAATATGATGTAGCTATCTATTTTCTGATCAGCTGAACCCGCTCTAAATTATTATACATGAGATATGGTTTGAGTAGCACAATCTCTCCTACTTCTAACTAGCACATAGGTAATATACATGGACTTCCATATAAATCCTCATAGGGTTCCATCTGTATAGTATCCTTATAGCTATTATTTTAGGTGAATTAATCTAGGGGTCTATGTATCTCCCAAGAACCCCTAAAATTGAGGATTCATGATCTAATAATGTCCCAAATAACTATTATGGTGAGATATGAATTTCCATCGGTCTGAGGGTGGTATTCCATACTAAATAAACCATGTACCAAACAACCTATGTAAGGCTTTCCAAAATCGAGATGTAAACCAGGAATCCCTATCTAATACAAAGGTATTAGGAACCCTGTGAAGGCACATGATCTCAGGGAAACAAAGTCTCCCAATATCATCTATTGAGAAGGTCTCCATGATTAATAAGAAGTGGTAGAAATTTTCCAATCTTCCCAAAATAACACATAAAACATCACCATCTTGGGGTGACCTTGAAAACCTGCTCATGAAATCCATCACAACATTATCCCATTTCAACTCAAGAATGGGTAACTATTGTAAGAGCCCATCTGGTCACTGGTTTTCCTCTTTCACCAGCTGATAGGTGGAGAACCTAGCGACAAAGCCTCCTATTCCCTTTTTCCTCCCATCCATCCATATTTTTTGTATTTTATACTGAAAATTTTAAGGCGTAAGTGTAAACCCTATTCCTTGTTTCATTAACAACCACTAGTATTGATGGAATAATTCATGATACATATTTACAATTTTAGGATGTACTTCCCAAGATGATGTATAAAACTCTCTCATCAGTTCCTTACATATGTCTGCTAGAACCCATATATGACCATATATGCATAGGATCTTATCCTCACCAATAGTCTAACTAGGAAGTTGGTCTTCACCTACAACACTCTCTTGTAGGACCAATCCCTTAGAATATGATAGTTATCTCATCCTCAACCTATCCATAAGAGTGTAATTCATTTCCAAATATGAGAGGAAATTCTATTTGTGACGATCCTACACCTCTAAGTGCATCTTTGAAAACAAGGCAATAAGATTCCACTCGATACTAGCTTCCTAAATTGCTTGTATATGAGTCCCCTCTACTCGGTGCATCAACAACTACATTTCCCTTCCGGGTGTATAAGAAAACATTATGTTGAAGGAATTAATGTATTTAACCCAACTTTGTTTCTTGGGAATCAATTCACGCTATTTATATATATAATTTAGGATTTCGTGGTATGTGTACGCCACAAAAACTCTCCCTACAAATAGTACCGCCAACAATGCAGGGCAAGAACCACGACAACCAACTCAAGATTATGCGTTGGGTAAATCTTCTCATGAGGTCCCAACTAGAGAGACCCTTACCCCATGAATCTATATCCCTACAATAGGACATCTCCTAGCTCAATCCCTATTGCACCATAGTAAACCATATATCTTGTTCTAGGATATGGTAGAATCAGGATTGTCACTAAAGTTAACCTTCCCTTAAGCTTATGAAAATAAATTTCATAAATTCCTGACCATAGAAATATCACCCATTCTTGGTTAATCTCATTATATGTGTAGATAGACATAAAAAGTCTTTTATGAAGTTTATTTAATAACTAACCAATCCCAAAAAACTATGAATATCAAACACATTCTTAGGATTCTCCCAAACAACCACATCACTCACCATCTCTAGGTCCATAGATAATCCTATCTCTAATATGATGTGGCCTAATAAATGAAATTTATCTATCTAGAAATTACATTTTATGATCTTGGAATAAAACCTATGCTCTCTCAATGTATTCACAATGATGTCAAGGTTATTGGAATGATCACATTGAGTCTGAGAATACACTAATATTTCATCCCTAAAACCCACCATGAAAGTGTCCAAATATAGGTGGAAAACCTAATTCCTCAATGTCATGAAAACTTCTGGTGCATTTTTTAGACCGAATGGCATAACTAGATTCTCATAAATTCTATACCTGCTATGAAATTTTGTACATGTATATCTTTTGTCTTGACACATACCTGGTGATAACCTAACATCAAATCATTTTCTATAAACTCCCAATCTCTTTGGAACTAGTTAAAGAGGTATTCAATACAAGGTAAAGGATACTAATTATTAATTGTCAACTGATTCAATTTTCAATAATCCACATATAGCTTGAGGGTTCTATTAATCTTTTTCACAAAAAGACTAGTGAACCCTGTAGAGAAGTATCGTGTTTTATAAAACTCTTTTCTTATAAGTCCTATAATTTTCTACTGATCTCATTCAGCTCCGTAGTAGTAATCCTATAAGGATGAATGGATACTGGTGTAGCTCTTAGAACCAATTTAGTATAGAAATAAACCTACCACTCGAGAGTTAAACAAGAAAATTAATTTGGTAAAACATCCTTGAAACAATCTTCTACAAAGGGAAATTCAGCCTATTTTATTCCCTGATCATATAGATAAAGGATATATCTAGTCTATGACACCACCCATCCATAATGCATTAGTCCATCTCTACCTTCCTGGACATCCTACTCACCCTTATGGATATACCTACTACCCTCTAGTGATGTGAAGGATACCCTCTAGAAAAAGAAATTGACATGGTTTTGAAAAGAAACCAACCAATCCATTCAAGTATGATATCAAATATCATCATCTCAAGAATAAATATATTCCATAATAAGTGATACCCACCTATATCAAGGGTTAATTCTATTCACAAGAATATATTCTCTAGTTGTATCCCCAGCAGAGCATCGATTCTCATAACACCATCAAAAAAAATAAAAATCGATCCCAATGCTACCCAAAAAAGTTATAGATATGAAATTATGTAAAGAACATGCATCAAAAGGGAATATACTAGAGTATAATCTACAAAGATATTACCACTCACTATAGAGTGATCGATGCTCTTCTCCTCAGGTATAGGCTATATTGAATACACATATCCTGAACTATGACCCTAATAAATAGTCTGACTACCCTGAGGAGTCCCACTCTACTGTCAAGATGAAACTGGTGTTGGGATCCCTCAACCATGACTACCTCCTTGGCCTAAATGATTGAAATTAACCTAGATCTCATCCGAACACAAAGCTATGGATATTTCTCTTGAACCTAGAGTTGATGTTGACCCCTTCTCATTGACCACTGCAGGAATGGTCCAAAAGAATCAATGTATATGGATAATCCTGTTGTAGGCTCAACACTCAACTGGTTCTCTGTCACACTATATCCTCATGTGTCATGACCTTCCACACTAATGATCAAAGAAAGAACTACCAGTACTCACACCCTGGATGGTAATACCCTAATGAAAAGTCTCAAAATGTCATTGCCTTCCATATTTCACTAAACTACAGGGTCTAGAAATTGTACTACACTACTCTGGTCCCCTAGCTTCCCTTAGGTTATGTTGAGTAATAAGATCCTGATTTACAATATCAGTTATAGTAGTCAACTAAAACACATTCACTTGTGATCAAATTCCATGCTTAAGACCTTCCTCGAAGCATCTCACCCTTGGCGTCTCATCATCATGATAAACAGGCATAAAACACTGAATATCTATAAAGAAAGATGAATACTCCATAACAATCATAGCACCCTACTCAAAATGCATAAAATCACTAGACCATTTAGCTCACAAAGTCTCGGGAAATATTTAATCATAAAACATGGTTTGGAAATTCCTCTTAACCATATCTCAAAGCATATAAGCCTGATTCAGAACATCCCACCAGTTCTTACCATACCCCTAAAGCATATATGTCACGAGCATGAATCTTCACTCTGGAGGAGTCTCTAAGTGATTGACGATCAACATGATAGTCTCAATCCCCAAATCAGCAGCATATGGACCACCATTTCTTAAAAAAGTGGGTGGATGTTGCAGCTAGAACTCATGTGTTAGCTCTTCTATAAATTAGGCAGGCTATGGGGCTCCCTGAATTATTGGCATAAAGTGCAGAAAAATCTCTCAAAAATTGACTTCATTGCCCATATCCAAAACAAATAGGTCACTCCATAAGTGGAACTAGTGGAGGTTCTAATGGGATCTCAGGGACCACTACCTCTAGATCATAGTCATCGCCACCCTCTAGGTGCATGAATGGAGGTCTTCATGGTCGTATATCTCTAAAAATTATAAACTCACTCCTCATAAAAGATTTGGTAACAACTAGATCTCAAATATAATCATAGGATATGTACAAGCCTTCTTATAAACAAGAAACACACTTCTTCATACTCCAAAAGACAAAACTAGGTCATAGGAAACATCATGAAGAGGACAAGAGACACTTCATACAACCCACTCCTAAGGTCAGTTTTGGTTCAAGATCTTTGTTTCACAGAACAGGTACCTGTATATGGACTTTAAATTTCAATTTTTAGAAGAAACACTATTTCAATTTCCATAAAAACTCTATTTAGTAGAAACCTTTCCATTTTATAATTCAAAATCATTTAAATTCATATTTATGTTATAATTCTATTTAAATGGTTGAATTGTATAGATTACCATTTCCAATTTATAAGGGATCATGCACCTTATAAATTTAAGTGTATTTTCCATTTAATCACAAAAATAACAAGTTCCATCCCATGTGGCCAATGGTCTATGACTCAACATATCATAGTTGACTGCTTAAGGTGTCTGTTGTAGGAAATATAGGAAAACATTATTTAGGTTACGACAAGCACTGTAAGTACCAATTATGTTTCTCGATATCCTACAAGAAAAATTAGTCAATAACAATTATATAATGAAAGGTACACATAATAAATTTCATTCAATTAAGAAATGCATGTTATATGTCATGACATATGCACAACATGTGAATATTGTAAGGTGCCTAAAATGATGGATGATTCATGATTTCTTTCTATATCGGTCCTAGGATAAAATGAAATTCCTCAATCATATAAATAATAACATCACATATTATGTCAATCACCCAATGGTGGAATCAAATCAACTGTAATGTGTAAAATATATAATTATAATTCCTCATTATAGGCAACTTGGTAATTACCCAAAATGTGGGTTAGCTACTCCCAGATACAACTTATAACCAAGTTCCAATTCATTATTCATATCATTTCTATTGTATCAAAATATTAAGGTAAGAAAATAAAACCCTCTAATACCACTTTGTAACATCTATACTTAGGATCCTCTAAATGGTTCCCTGAGCTAGTGGGTCACATGGCCTTAATAACACCTCCTCGTATGCCAGAGGATTCTGACTAGAAATGAGCGTCTAATGTGGTATAGTGGGGATACTATACTATTATAATTAGAGTGTAGTAAAATAGTACAATCATATTAATAAATAATAGAATCGTATCAAATAAATGAACAATAGTATATAAACATCCATAAGACAATAGTAATAATAAAGTAATCCAAAGGAATTATCATATAAAAATGAGTATTTCATAACTCTATAAAAATGAAATAGAAAGACTTGGAAACTGACATCAAGCACAAAATATTTATCAAAATAAAAAATACCAAAAATAAATTATCCATATATAGCATCATAATCCCCATTTCGATCATGTGCTCCCCTACTCCTATTTGAAAATAAATCAAGCATCGTGCAATAGGTGCTTACCCTAGTCCCTACCAATATCCATGAAGTATGTATCGAGTAATATAGTGTCAGACCCAACAACTCGATCCAAGGAGTATTAATGTCCAATTAATCCCAATTAATTCAGATCCATGTAGTAGAAATGTCCATGGCATCCAATATAGTTCAGAATCCATGGAGTATAAATTTTTATGGAATTAAATATTGTTCTGAATCCATGGAGTATAAATGTTCATGGAATTCAATATAGTTCTGAATCCATGAAGTAGAAACATCCATGTAATTCAATGTTACCATAATCATTTCATTGATAATTTCAAAACCCATTTCATAAACAAGTGGAAAGATTAAAGCCCAGATTTTTTATATCATGGGGAAGATACATAAACACACCTCATGGGTTGTTTGGGTTGAGGTTGAAAACCTCCAACCATCACATGGTACTAAGTGGAAAGCTTATAAGGTTCCAATAATTTAAACTAGGCATTCAATTAATTTATAAACAACACCAGAAGGTCCCACATGAGGAAATATGAAAATATGGAATAAAAAATCTTGTCTTTAAGGGAAATGGTATATAATACCTACCTTATTACAATGGTAGAACACTCATCTAGTATCAGCTCCAAACTCGACCCTAATTGGAATAAAATAGAAGAGCGCATGAATACACTGAAAATAGGGAATATTAGCAAGCACCAAAATAACTCCATTTTAAGAACCCGTACCTTCTTTTCAGGTACATTTTTTCCTTTCTGGTCGTTTTTTGGAAAAAGAGGAGTTTCTGGAAATTTTGAAGTACACGTCGTGTACTTTATGAGTAAAAGCCGTGTACTCCTTTTCCACTCGAGACTGTGTGCTGGCCATGTCCGGACCACACACACAATGTGTAGGGGTGATGTGGAGGCCGTTTAAAGCGGAGTACGGAAAATCTGAGTACACGTCGTGTACTTCAGAAGTACACGTCATGTATTTTCTTTTTTTCATTAAATGGACCGGGGTCGCGGCTTAACCCCGAATACGTCTTCTTCTCCAGCTTCTTTGACCGAGAGTGAGGGTACAGCCGCAGATCTTCTCTAAGCCCCTGATCTATCACCTACTGTCCGAATCGAATGTCGTCGACTGCGTTGGAACCTCAGCGGTAAGCTCTCTCTTCTCCTAGAGCTTTGTTTCCCAATTCCTCTTCTTTCTCAAGTTATTAGGGGTTGAGCGTTTTGTGTGTTTTCGTAGATCTACACCGTTATAAGTATAATCAAGCCCCGAGGTTCAAGTATATTGATCTTCTAGGATCGAGGTAGGTGGTTTGTTTCCCTACCTTGAATGTCATTGAGTTTTTGGTGAAAAAGTGTCGAATACCCATGTATCGGGTGTCTCGGGTTAGGGTTTTGATCCTGTTTTGTTATCTACCTTAGATTGCTTGTATTATTGAGGTTATTAGATGATTAATAATTGATTTTTAGCATTTTTGAGGATCACCCCATGGGTGTTTCCCCTGTTTGGATGTTTATTGTCATTTGGCACAGTTTTCCTGCGAGGCAAACCCTTGTTGAAAATGCTAGTTGCTTGTTATAACTGATTGCAGGTATTTCCTATTGTTTAGATTTTTTGATGAATTTTAGCTATTATCCATGTAGTTTTTGAACTTTCTTAGGATGATAACATTCGATTACGTATGACTAAATTGCTCAGGGTTGTGTGAACCTGCTGCGGTAGACTAAAGGGGGAATTGACGATTCGGGATTCCCTAGAGAGTCTGTTATATTTTAGTATCAATCGCAGGACCTATGGGAATGGGACTTTGTGCTTCCTCAGAGTGTCCTTAGTTACGTAGAGAGACTACAGGGGTAATTAGATGTAATTTATTCCTCAGAGAGTCTATATATATCGTTGCAAGACCACAGGGGAATTGACGGTGAGAGCTTCCCAGAGTGTCTGTGCCTGTGTATGTTTAATTGACTAAAGGGGTCTGCCAGTAGAATCCACCTATAGATTCAGTGTTATTATTTTCTTGGTTGGTTGTGATGAGTCCCGCAAGCCAAAGAAAAAGCTTGAGTTTTGTACTACTTGATGTTTAGGAAGTCTGCTGAGATACATGTTGTGTTACTTACTATGCCTTGAGAATATAGAGTTGTTTGCTAGATTCCTTGGTTGATAATTTAATGAGGGAATTAAATTAATAAATAAATGTGAATGGAGATTGATAGTATTGTTTACTCTAGTGTACTTATGTTTCTCTGTTGCATTTATTTCCTTTACTTTTGCTATATTGCTCACTGAAAGTAGGGCACAGATCTTGTGGTGATTCCCTACTGGGATTAGTCTCACACCCTATTTGGGTCCTGTGTTTTGGGCCAAACAGGTTATATGGTTGCAGGTGTGGATAGGGATTGTGGCCCTTCTACTTCAGGTACATGATTGCTGGTTGGATCTAGAGATTATAGGATCGAGCCTAGGCTTGCGATGCTGCTGGAGTTGTTGTTTACTTTTAGTACTTTGTTCTTATTTGTATTTCAGCATGTTGTTGTGTTTGATGCTTTCCTTAGATACTTTTACATGTTGCATCATTTTCATAATTATTATATTATACATTGCTTCTGCTGTTTAGTTTCAGTTGTTGTATGTTGTTTACTACGTCTGTTATTGACTGTTATTTCATGTACCTTGTATACCTTACCAAATGAGGGAATAGTTTCCCCAATAACTTAACAAGGCCCTCGCTACTAGTCGGCAGCCTCTGGCATTTGTGGAAACACACTTGAGATCATGTGGAAAACTGAGTATGGGGTACCAGTTGAGTGGCTCCGAATTCGGGTCGTTACAAAGTGGTATCAAAGGAGTTTCTTTCCTTTTTCTGTTGAATTACTATTTAGAAACATTATACAGGGATGGGATGGAATAGGTAAATGGTAAATAGTTGTGCACGGGCATTCTAGAACCCGTGTATAGGGAAAAATCCAGATTACCTCGAATATTACAATTTCCGAGTTTTGCAAATGTTACAGTTTAATTGATTTCACTGTTGGGTGGTGCACTTGTTTTGCACTATTACTGTTTATCTGATTATGGTTCTATTTTGTTGAAACCCAATGATATGAGGGTATTCCATCTCACAAATCATATAGTAACTTGTTAGGAAATCACTTGTCATGCATTTTTCCATGCCATCTAGGTTGCATTAGAAATTTCATGTTGTTTTGATAGAATTTGTGATAGAAGATGCATGCTGTCGTGATAGATGATGTGATAGAATACCTGCTATGTTGATAGGGTATTGTTTTTTTAGAGCTTCTTTATCACGAACGCCAAACTTTAGTCGTAGAGGTGTTATGGGACCTCGAGGATCGGAATTTGGTGGATCGTGAGTTCTTATACTTTTTACTTGTTATGTGCGTGGTTATGATGCCAAGATTTGATTAGCGGGGAGTATGGGCCCCCACGGATCAGAATTTGGCACCTTAACACTGATTTTTTTGTGTTTTCTAGGCTCTGGCACAGTTCTGAGGTTACTGTCCGGAGAAACCCAGAATACACAGCGTGTACTTGATGAATACATGTCGTGTAGTTTTTAGCCGTGTCAATGATCGTGTGGGTAAGGACACGGGGTCCTGGAAAATCTTGTAGGAACACGTCGTGTTCCATATTATCACGTCGTGTAGTAGTAAACTATGTGCCCAGCTGTGTCACTAATAACACGGGTTGGGGAAGCTCGGGTAGTGCATGTCGTGTTTGGTATGAACAAGTCGTGTAACCTTGTTCTAGGTACCCATCTGTGCCACGAACAACACAGGTCGGTGTTATCTTCTCTTATACACGCCGTGTTTGTTCGGAAAATGTCGTGTAAGGGTCAGCCGTGTAGCTGGCCGTGTAACGAACAACATGGGATGGGGTTTTCTTCAAGTGCACATTGTGTCCCTTGGGAACACACAATGTATAGTTGAGCATGTAGCCAGCCGTGTATCCAACGACACAGGTTGGTGTTATCCCTTCATGTACACGCCATGTCCATATGGAACACGCCATGTAGTGTCGACCATGTATCAGGCCGTGTCGTTAATAACACGGTACAGGTAAGTCATGTCAAGTACACACTGTGTCTCCTTTGACACGTCGTGTAGTAGTGGTCCATGTACCAATCCGTGTGACTAACGACACAGATAGGGGAGAGATCATAAGAAACACATCGTGTAGTTTCCTGTTGGGATAGTTCATGTTCCCAACCATGTAGGAGTGAACGGGCAGGGAGGAAAAGGGTCAGTACGCACCGTGTAGTTAAGAACAAGCCATGTAGCTGGGTGGTTTACACATCCATGTATGGCCAAGGTACACGCCCAGGGTAAACTTTTAAGAAACACGCCATGTAGTAGTACTACATGCCATGTAGTCATGTTTTTTCCCAAATTTTAAAGGTTGTTCCCTTCTGTTCTATTTTCCCCTCTTATGTTGCAACTGTGTTCATCGTTAATGGAGGTGTGTTTTTATCTTTCAGAGCTATGGCACCAAGACATCCTCCCATTGAATGTCAGGGATTGGGCAGTGACTGTACACCTGATACGACAGATCAAGGACTACCAGTAGTTCCGCCTATCATTCCGGACATGGAACTTGTAGTGATTCCGGACACTGGTGACAATGCTCAGTTCAGAGATGGTTTCATGAGATTCATGCAGACCTTCTAGGGAGCTCAGCATCCTGCCCCGACTATGGCATAGCTGACACGGGTTTTTCAGCAGCAGCATCCTCCCACGTTCTCAGGGGATGGAGGATCATAGGATGCGAAGTCATGGCTAGAAGACATGATATCCATCTTCGAGAATCTAGAGACACCTCCGTAGAGGAGAGTGAAACTCGCGATTTATATGCTTTGAGATTCTGCCAAGAGATGGAGGGATGTGGTCTCGTAGACAGGGCGCCAAGAGGCTATGGATTGGGATGAGTTTCAGTGTACGTTCTACGACTAATTATACCTAGCGACGCTGAGGGCTGACAGTGCCAGAGAGTTCATGAGCCTGCAGCAGGGTACTCTCTCAGTTATGGAGTATTCCTCCCACTTCACTGAGTTACAGTGTTTCACTCCCGTTCTGGAGAATGACGAGCTGTTTTTAGCAAGGAAGTTTGAGGAAGGCCTCAGACCGGACATCAGATCACAGGTGAATATCTTTCATTTAAATTATATTACTCTAATAGTCAACCAGGCACACATCACAGAAAGGGACCTGAGGGAGACTGGAGCTGTGGACCAGGGTGGTTCAGTATCCAAGGCTGATTATTTTCAGGCAGACAACAAGAAGCACCACTGAGAGTCTACATGAGGTGATCTGAGGAAGCGAGGTGTTTCTTCTGGTAGATGAGATATTCCTTTTTCCACCCAAGTGGTGTGTTATCAGTTTGGGAGGAGCGGTCATAAGAAGCCTCAGTGCCCAAGAGACCTAGTGGAGTGCCGATATTGCGGCAAGATGGGTCATCTGCATCGTTTCTGCAAGGTTCCCCTTCCAGTGGATAGTGAAGGAGGATTAGTTTTGACTCCGCGTATAGGAGAAGGATTACCAGTTCAGTAGAAGACTGGGGGATGGAGTTCTTAAGGTCCTCCAGGTCAGGTTAGAGGCCATGGACGCAGTTTTCAGGCTCATGGAGGAGAAGTATAGGGATCTTAGGCTGCTACATAGGGCCGCAGTACATGCCAGAATTTTGCTGTAGAGCGGATTTATCAGGAGCAGGATCCTGGACCTTCTATAGTTCGAGGTACTATCTTAGTAGACTCAGTTTTATCTTTATCTATTTTTGATATTGGTGCTTCGAATAGCTTTATCTCTATTGCTGTCGTGGAGAGCCTTGGGCTCCGTATCTTTTTGTCTGCTGATGTGTTGACTCTTGACACGCCCTTGGGAAGGAGGACATCTAGCATACATCATTGCAAAGAGTTCCCTCTTGAGTTTGTAGGTTGTCACTTCTTATGGGACCTCTATTTCCTAGAGATTGCAGGATATGATTTCATTCTCGGGATGGACTAGTTGGTTCCCTTCCAGGCATTCGCTGATTGCTATCATCGCAGGGTGAGCTTCATATCACGAGACGATGGGTCCTTTCTTCATAGAGGTGAGTGGGATGTCTAGGCGGGTAGATCTAGACCTGAGCATCATGGGCTAGGCGGAGTTACAGCCCATATTTCTAGTCTATATCTGGATAACCAGGGGAATTCACAGTTAGACTTTCCTCCAGTGGTGGATCATTTCAGGGACGTCTTTCCAGAGGACTTTTTAGGTTTGCCTCCAGAGCATGAGGTATACTTCTCGATTTAGCTCATGCCCAGAGTGGCACTGGTGTCCATTCCTCCTTATAGGATGGCTACACCTGAGTTGCATGAGCTCAAGAAGTAGTTGGAGGAGTTGTACGCAAAGGGTTTCATCCGACCTAGTACTTCTCCATGGGGTTCGCCTGTCCTATTTGCAAAGAAGGTAGATGACACCCTTCGGATTTTTGTGGATTATCGGAATCTGAACCAGTTAACGGTCAAGAACTAATATCCCTTACTGAGGATCGACGACCTCTTTGACTAGCTTCGAGGAGCCTGGGTGTTCTCGAAGATCAACTTAAGGTCCGGTTATCATCAGTTACACGTTAGACCATCATATATACCTCTTATAGCCTTCAAGAGTAGGTATGGTCTATAATAGTATACATTCATGCCGTTAGGTATCACGAACATGCTAGTTGTATTCATGGCGCTGATGAAAAGAGTTTTCCATCCTTGCTTGGATTCCTTCGTGGTGGTTTTCGTGGACAACATCTTGGTGTACTCTAACACTCGACACGACCATGCTACCCATATTGAGATCATTTTGAGTACACTGAGGGAGCATCAGTTATATTCTAAGATCTCAAAGTTCCACTTTTAGATGGACGAGATTCACTTCATGGGTCATGTCATCTCAGATATAGGAGTATCAGTAGACCCAGATAAGGTGGGAGCAGTAGTTATCTCGGAGCAGCCAAAGAATTTCTTTGAGGTACGAAGTTTCTTAGGGCTAGATGGTTACTACAGATGGTTTATACAGGACTTCTCATGCTTAGAAGCGCCGTTTATAGGATTGAATAAGAAGGGGGTGAAGTTTGTTTGGTCAGAAGCCTGTCTTTCAACATTTCAGGAGTTGAAGGGGAGATTGACTTCATCACCGATTCTAGTTTTGATAGAGCCAGGAAAGAGTTAAGCAGTTTTTTGTGATGCATCTGGCATCGGGCTTGGAATAGTGCTTATGTAGGAGAATCGTGTTTTTGTGTACGGATCTCGGCAGTTGAGGCCACATGAGAGGAACTATCCTACGCACGACATGGAGTTGGTTGCAGTTGTTCATGCTCTGTGTTGTTGGATACATTATCTTCTGGGAGAGCGTTTTGTGGTATATACTGACCACAAGATCCTCAAGTACATCTTCACGCAGCGTGACTTGAATCTGAGATAGTAGAGGTGGGTTGAGTACCTGTAATATTTTGATTTCGAGCTTTCCTATACGCATGGGAAAGGAAATGCAGTGGCTGATGCACTGAGCAGGAGGACTCAGATACAGGCAGTTTAGGAGGCCAGCAGTGAGTGGCATCTTATTGCTCTGTTCTCTGAGATGCATTTGGAGGTGCACTATAGACAAGGGTAGACTTTCTTATCTAATGTAGTTGTTACCTCTACGCTTCTTGACCGAGTTCAGATGAGGCAATTGTCAGATTCTGAAGGCCTAGTCCTACGGGAAAGCATGTCAGGAGAGGACCCTCTTCACGGATAGACCATTAGTGAGGATGAGATCTTGAGTTTCCAAGGACATGTATGGGTGCCAGCATATATACGCGAGGAGCTGATGTGAGACTTTCATTCCTCAGTTTGGGCAGTTCATCCTGGCATCACCAAAATGTATCATGATCTACACCGCCAGTACTGGTGGCCAGGTATGAAGAGATATGTGGCTAGTTTTTTCATGAGGTGTTCCACCTGTCATCAGGTGAAGGCGGAACACCAGCGGCCAGCAGGGCTTTTGCAGTAGTTAACCATTCCCTAGTGGAAGTGGAATGATGTCGTGATGGACTTCGTGACAGGGTTACCAAGATCGCCGAGAGGGAACGACACGGTATGGGTTGTCGTTGACAGACTCACGAAGGTTTCTCACTTCTTTCCGATAAAGGAGACCTTCGGTGTCGATGAGCTTAGACGGTTGTACATCCATGATATTGTGCGCTTTCATGGGGTTCCGAGTACAATAATTTAAGATAGGGATGCCCGCTTTATGTCGCATTTCTGGCAGGGTCTATAGAGGTCCTTGGGTACACAGGTACTTCTGAGTACAGCTTACCATCCCCAGATAGATGGCTAGTCATAGCACACGATCTAGGTGCTTGAGGATATGCTTCGATCTTTCATTATAGACTTTTAAGGTTCTTGGGAGAAGCATATTCCCCTAGTGGAGTTTTCCTACAATAATATTTTTCAAGCGACGATTCAGATGGAACCTTATGAGGCTTTGTACGGTAGGCCATGCGGATCAACTTTTTGCTGGCTGGTGGTAGGAGAGGCAGCTTTTCTGGGACCTCGTCTTGTTCAGGATACCTCAGAGCAGATAGAGTTTATTCATAAGAGTATGGATACAACACAGTCTTGACAGAAGTCTTATGCCGATCAGCGAAGACGACCTTTGGAGTTCGAGGTCGGAGATCAGGTTTTCTTACGTGTTACCCCGAGGTTGGGACACAAGAGGATTAGGAGACAGGGTAAGCTTTCACCGAGATACGTCGGGCCATTTGAGGTTCTAGAGAGAGTCGGGCCGATTGCTTATAGGTTGTAGTTACCTCAGAGATATCAGGCTATACACGACGTATTCCATGTTTGTCAGCTTCGACGATATTTCTCAGACATGTCTCATGTTTTTCGACCCAAGGAGGTTGAGTTGGAGCATGATGCATAATTCGAGAAGCATCCTATCAGGATTGTTGATCGTAGTGCAAAGGTACTCCATGGTCGGGTTGTTCCTCTGGTACGAGTGCTATGGCAGCACGGCTGTGTATAGGATGAGACTTGGGAGAGGGAGGCTGATATGCGATCACAGTGGCCAGAGTTGTTAGAGGTTTCTTCATCACTACCTTGTTAGGGAAATTCGGGGATGAATTTCTTTAAGGGGTAAGTCTGTAAGAACCCGAACCTTCTTTTAAGGTACGTTTTTTCCTTTCTGGTCATTTTTGGGAAAAAGAGGAGTTTCTGGAAATTTTTGAAGTATATGCCGTGTACTCCTTTTCTACTCGAGACCATATGTTGGCCATGTCTGGACCACACATATGGTGTGTAGGGGCGATGTGGAGGCCACTTAAAGCTGAGTACACACCATGTACTTTAGAAGTACACACCGTGTATTTTCTTTTTTTTCATTAAACAGATCGAGGTCGCGACTTAACCCCTAATATGTCTTCTTCTCCAGCTTCTTTGACCGAGAGCGAGGGTATGGCCACAGATCTTCTCCAAGCCACCGATATGTCACCTACTGTCCAAATCAAATGTTGTCGATTGCGTTGGAACCACAGCGGTAAGCTCTCTCTTCTCCTAGAGATTTTTTTCTTAATTCCTCTTCTTTCTCAAGTTATCAGGGGTTGATCGTTTTGTGAGTTTTCATAGATCTACACTTTTCTAAGGATAATAAACCCCCGAGGTTCAAGTATATCGATCTCCTAGGATCGAGGTAGGTGGTTTGTTTCCCTATGTTGAATGTCTTTGAGTTTTTGGTGGAAAAGTGTCGGATACCCATGTATCAGGTGTCTCGGGTTAGGGTTTTGATCCTATTTTGTTATCTACCTTAGATTGATTGTATTCTTGAGGTTATTAGATGATTAATAATTGCTTGTTAGCATGTTTGAGGATCACCCCATGGGTGTTTCCCCTGTTTGGCTGTTTATTGTCGTTTGGCACAGTTTGCCTGCGAGGCAAACCCTGTTGCAAATGCTAGTTGCTTGTTATAACTGATTGCATGTATTTCCTGCTGTTTAGATGTTTTGATGCATTGTAGCTATTATCCAAGTAGTTTTTGAACTTACTTAGGCTGCTAACAGTCGATTATGCATGACTAAACTGCTCAGGATTGTGTGAACCTGGTGCGGTAGACTAAAGGGGGAATTGACGATTAGGGCTTCCCTAGAGAGTTTGTTATATTTTAGTATCGATCATAGGACCTATGGGAATGGGACTTTGTGCTTCCTCAGAGTGTCCTTAGTTACGTAGCGAGACTATAGGGGGAATTAGATGTAAGTTCTTACTCAGAGAGACTATATCTATCATTGCAAGACCAAAGGGGAATTGACGGTGAGAGCTTCCCAGAGTGTTTGTGACTGTGTATGTTTACTTGACTAGAGGGGTCTGGCAGTAGGATCCACCCAGAGAGTCAGTGTTATTATTTGTTTGGTTGGTTGTGATGGGTCCCCCAATCCAAATAACAAGCTTGTGTTTTGTACTACTTTTTGTTTAGGTGGTTTGCTGAAATACCTGTTGTGTTACTTGCTATGCCTTGAGAATATAGAGTTGTTTGATATATTCCTTGGTTGATAATTTAATGAGTGAATTAAATTAATAAATAAATGTGGATGGAGATTTATAGGATTGTTTACTCTAGTGTACTTATGTTTTTCTGTTGCATTTATTTCCTTTACTTTTGATATATTTTTCACTGATAGTAGGGAACAGATCTTGTGGTGATTGCCTACTGGGATTAGTCTCACACCTAGTTTGGGTCCTGCTTTTCAGACCAAATAGGTTATATGGTTGCAAGTGTGGATAGAGATTGTGGCCCTTCTACTTCAGGTACATGATTGTTGGTTGAAGCTTGAGATCATAGGACCGAGCCTAGGCTTGCGATGCCGCTGGAGTTGCTATTTACTTTTAGTAATTTGTTCTCAGTTGTATTTCAGCACATTTTTGTGTTTGCTTACTTCCTTAGATACTTGTACCTACTGCATCATTTTCATCATTATTATATTATACATTGCTTCCACTGTTTAGTTTCAGTTGTTTTATGTTATTTACTATTTCCGCTATTGACTGTTATTTCTTGTACCTCATATACCTTACCAAATGAGGGAATAGTTTCCCCAATAACATACTAAGGCCCTCACTGCTAGTCGGAAGCCTCTGGCATTTGGGGAAATGCGCTTGAGGTCATGTGGAGAACCGGGTACGGGGAACCAGTTGAGTGGATCCGGATTCGGGTCGTTACATTCATTGAGAGGAATACAAATGACTAAAGGCACAAGATGAATAGTGAACTCACCAGTGGCTATCCAATGAGACGAACAACACTCAAATTGGATATTATATAGAGAAACATGGTCAAATATTATCTCATCCTATTGAAGAAGATCTCGAAGGGGGGGATAACCTATCTACTGGAATTAATAAAGAAGAGGGTGGGTTGAAAATATAATATTTTAGGGGTGAAAAGATAATTTGAACCATAATCTAGGTGTAAAATGGTTTGGATGCACTATTGGTGAAATTGTGCGCCAATTATACTCCCTTCACTATACAAGGAGGGACCGCACATGGTTTATGTGCATAGTTTTGGAAACCATGCACAGACTATGTGTTTTTCATTTATTAAAAATTATAGATCCCATGCATGGGTGTGCATCCTGGGTTGCATGGCTCCATAAAACCATGTGGCCCACTTCTTCTCCCTGAACACACCACATGGTTAGTAGTAATTGTGTTTCCTAGGTAACATGTGTTCTACTAACTGTGTCTCCTAGTTTATTCTTCCAAAGACCGAGACTCTTGGCTCTGAACAATCCCTGGACACCCCCCCAAAACTTCTATGGCCTCATTTGGCACTCAAATTAGATCAAACCCAAGGAATTAAACTGAAATTTTAATTTTTTTACCTCATTGAAAAACCCAGGATCTTACACATGTATTTCATTATACCCTAATACCAATAGGCATAATATTTTCTTCACTTTATAATGTGAATCTAGAAGATGATTGTCTATAAGAATAATTTCTTTTCAATAATTTTAGCAACTCTATAAAACTCTTATCACTACATCCATTTTTCACCTTCAAGTAAATTAATATTAAAACCATCAAAAAAACCATGAATTTCATATAACTTGGATATAATGGTTTCTCAGCATCACCATATAGATGCTAAATTGTCGATTGTTTCTCAATTTCCTATACTTAAATATCACATATCATTTTTTTAATTTGATAAGAGTTATTATCTTTCAAAGAATTATCAATAATAGATCTAAAATTATTCCCTATTTAACCTTGAAAAATTGAAGGGATATAACTTGAATTAAAACCATGAAAAATTGATGATATTAGATCTCTCTTATTTTCCACTTATTTATATTTTAAAATTTCAGTCATGAAAAAAACATGTTGTTGTTTAGAAAATTTCATTTATAAAAATCTAAAAAAACATCAACACCTTCCTCATATTCATCACTTATTTAAATTTTAGTAATCCAACTTTGACTCATTATTATCTATAACAAATATTAAAAACAAATATCTTGTAAATATAATATAGTGGTGAAAAATGTGAGCTTGATGGGGATAGTAGATTATTTCAATGATAATCAAGAAGACACACTTGTGGTTTTATTCATTAGTAAAATGTTTCAATAATTTTCAATGATAGTGGATATAATGTTGAATAAGTTAATAACATTAGAGATGAAATTGAATGTTAATTGTAATGATTATACTAAAAAATACAAAATAAATGATATAAATTTATATCACAAGAGTGTAAAAGAGAGTTTTACTAGAAAAGAAAGAAGAAATGAAAGCCTTTAAAGAGGGTCTAAATATCAAGAAATATCATGTGAGGATTTCATTGAATTGAAAGTAAAAAAAATTGAATAATAATATAAGATAATTTGTTACTAGAATGAAGTTTTTGAAGATAAAATATTAAGTATATAAGTATTGTAATAATTAATAGTTTCTTGAAAAACAAGATGGAGGTTAAAAAAATTTCTTACATTAAAAGTAACTATAATGAAATTTCAAACAAAAACCTTAGTAAATAATCAAAAAAAATTATGAAAATATTAACATTGAATGGATTAATTTCCTAGAAATATCACTCTTATATTTTATTATTATATTCTTCATCCAATGAAATTAAATATCACATTGAATAAAGGGATCAATCTTGTAAATTAATAGAAGATAAAATTTTATATCTTACCACATTTAAGAAAATAGGGTTTTAAAACCTTAATATATGTTTTATTGTTAAATTATTAGTTACCCATGTGAATTTTTAAGTAATAAAGGAAATTTCATATTTATGTTTCACCAAGGAGTGATTCATATAAAAATTATCATACTTTCCCTTTATATTTCGTTGTGTATGTTGGATATGATTACAAAGAAGTTCGATAATGAAGAATATAATAAGAGTATATTATTTTGTAATAGAGAATTATTATAATAAGTGTATAGTTAAAGAGTATATAAATAAACCCAATGAAAATTCATAATTATGTTCTTTTTAAAGTAGTAAAGTGATTATTAAAATTAAGCTAGCCCAAGACTATGGAGTTGGGAGTCATATGAAACTAAAATTAAAGTAACACTTAAATCCACAAGATTGTATTCATACCTCTCTACCTATAAGATTATGTGAATTTATATAACCTATTATTGGATCTCAAAAGATATTTTTTAGCTATTTATATATAGAAACTTGTGGTTTTGAAAATTGTGCCTGAAATAAGGGAAAGACCTTATTTCTTCCACAAAGTGTGTGCTACCTACACGTGTGATAGATCTAATATTTTCATAATTATTAATATGTTTTTCAATGATTTAATCCCTTTAAATTAATAATTCTGGTTTTATTTTCATCATTTTAGTTTTTCTCATGAACATTGGGCTTAATTAAAAAAAATTGATAATTCTGGAAATTTAATAGTTTTCTATAGCTTCTGTTTTTTCGAGTATAAATTTAACGATTTTGATCCAATTTAAGTGATTATTATTTTTTTGAATTTTTTTTAGATATGGGATTAGACTTTTTCTTCTAGACATAAATCCAATTCAAAACACAATATCCAAGAAAAATCAATAAACTGGAGAAATTTTTCTGGCTGACAGAATAGACACCACATTAGTAAGTGAATAATATCATTATCTAGAGAAATCAAAATGAATTGATTCAAACTGGATTAGAGAGTGGAATTCATGAATCATGTAAATAATAAATTTCATAAATAAATTTTTTCATGAACCAACCCAGGTCAACCTTGAACCGATCACCTGATCCGATCCGTGACAAGGCCCGAGAGGCATTCCTGATCCTCCCAGGCTGGCGACAAGCACCAGGGCATCAATAGAGACGATGGTAAAGATTTATCCCAAAGAAAATAGATAAAATAGCAGAAATAATAAATATTAGTGAAGAATAAATAAACCAAATAAAATGAGTAAGCCAAAACAAAAGAAAATAAAACTAACCGAACTCGACATCTGAACTAACTTCGTGTGACCCCACGGGTCACTCCCCGACTCAACGATCAAGCATTGCTCAAGGCAAGCACACCCAAGATAGAGCCTGTAGAAACACTAAAAATGTAAAATAACTATTGGTGTTAGTATTAAAACTCAGTAGGCAAGCCCGATATCTATTTCCAAAGCACTGCCTTTAAAATTAAATAAATATCATTTCATGTTTGAAATATAATTTATAAAAAGTAAGGTTTTAGACATATTTTAATTAATAACAATGTAAGAACCATTTCCCTTAACCATTTTAAAATATGGTTTATTTTCATTAGTGTTAATGAAATTTACAAAGGGAAAGTGATGTTTACATTCATATTTGTATCAAGAAGATAAAAACATTTTCATTTGAAAACAAGTTCTAGAAACCCAACCGAAACCAGCTCACCACTTTCCAAGAAAAAAAATACAGGAAGGCACAATAGAAGTCACATAGTGTGGGAAATTTAGGTATACATATAAGCATCATAATAATTATTTCAAGAAACAAGAGCTGAGTAGAAATGGGTGAACCTAGGAGATCAAGAATAATCTAGAATACACCAATACATGATACCTCATCCTCGTTGACATGTCACACAAGATGAAATCAAAACACTCAAATGATCAGTCATCCTTTCTCAGGTAGGCTGAGGGAAAATCCCATAGTAATAAACCCAAACACATCCCCCTACTATGGGCCACTGGTTAGTACCATAACCTACCAGTGCAGAAATCACTCTCAGAATGATTGTCGAACTGGTAGGTTATGGTACTGACCATTGGCCCATAGTAGGTGGATCTCTTTGGGTTCATTGCTATGTGATTTTCCCTCATCCTTCCAGAGGAATGATGGCTGAGATTTTGAGCATTTTTATTTCATCGTGTGTGACATCTTAACTAGGATGAGGTCTCATGTATTGGTGTCTTCTGTATTGTTCTTGATCTCTTAGGTTCACCCATGTCTATTCAGCTTTTGTTTCTTACAGTAGTGATTATGATTCTTATATGTATACCTACATTGCACTTGCTGTGTGATTTCTATTATTCCTTCCTATATTTGTTTTCCTTGGAAAGTGGTGATCTAATTTTGGTCTGGTTTCTAGAACTGGTTTTCAAATGAAAATGTTTTATACACTTTATACGAATATGAAAATGTAAACATCACTTTCCCTTTGAAAATTTCACTGAAACTTATAAAAAGAATCTAGATTTGAAAATTGGTTAAGGGAAATGGTTCGCACTTTGTTTTTAAGTAAAATATTTTGGAAAACATACTTTTATAAATTGTAGTTCAAATGTGAAATGGTGTTTATTTTATTTTAAAGTTTGTACATCAGGAATAGATTATCGGGCTATCCTATTGAGTTTTAATATTCACACCTATAGTTCTTTTCTATTTTTTATTGTTTGTGTAGGCTCCAACTTGGGTGATCTCTCCTTTTTCAACACTTGATTCTTAAGTCGAAGAGTGACCCACATGGTCACATGGAGATAGTTTGGTCATTTATTTCAGTTAGTGTTGTCTTATTCAGTTCTTGTTTAGTTATGTGCTTAGTTTATTTATTTTGTGCTACTCTGTATTATTTCCCCTTATTTTATTTTATTTTTTGAGCGAAACTGTTCCCACAATCTCTGTTGATTCCCTAGCACTTGTCTCCAGCCCAGGAGGATCAGGAACGCCTCTCGAGCATTATCGTGTATCGGCTCGGGTGATCAGTTCAGGTTCAACCTAGGTTGGTTTATGAAAAATTAAATCATTAAATCATCCATTTAATGAGATAAATCAGAGTTAGTTAAGGAGTCTCCTCGGTAATAAAAAGTCATCTTCATTTATTCAAGAATAAATTTTTTCCACTTTCCCAAATGAGATGAGATTTTATGGGATCATTAAAAAAGGATATGGGAAAAAAATTATGAATAAAAAATCCTGATATTGAGACATTTACTATTCAAAATAAACTCAAACTTTTAGAGGAATGAATCTTGAGGGAAACTTTTCCACCCCTCAAGCCTATAAATATGAGTGTTCATTTCCATAGAAAGGTGTTTAAGGAGAATTATGGGATGTTATATAGGATTTGAATCTTGAATTTATTTTTATTTTCTATTTTATATTTTATTAGTTTTATAATTATTATATATTCTACATTCAACTATATTATCCTACACATGGAGGGGTAATGAATTTGAGGGATTGGGGAAGGGGGAGTTTTAATTTTTTAATTTCAGAGTCTTGTACATTAATGTAAAAGTATGTTTTTCTATTTAATAATTTATATTTTCAGTGGTGCCCAATTATCTTAATGTAATCATGTTTTTTGTTTTTATTTCATTAATTTTTTATAGCTTTGGTTGAATATCTTTAAACTTTGTTCTCCTAGTGCAGCTTTTCTCAATCAAGCATACTATGTTAGGTGGTGAGTGTTTTGAGATTGTTGGAACTTGTGTGGAACTAGTGAATAATTTATAGATTAATAATGATAAAAAATTCCTAATCGAGGCTTTCATTAGTTTTTTGGGAATTCTTTATGAATTCTCAGTCACATAGGAGTGGTTTCCATTTCATCCTTCAACCAAGGGTGATTGAAAACTCGATCGAGGAGTATTTCTTTTATCATTCAATATAAAGAGAGAGAGAATGGTTTTTATGACCCAAATGACATTGAAAAGGTCATCTAACCCTTAACCCATCACTCTCTTAATAAATTTGGGTTCAAACATCTTTTCAATTTATTTCTTTCTTCTTTAAAACAAACAATTTCAAAAACAATGTTGATTATTTCTCTAATTTCACATAACAAACGTGATTGTTGAGTGATCCTCTATGGAGAAAACCTAGGTTGAAAATTTTAAAACATTTTAACTTATGAAATATTTTTTTTCACACCCCACAACATTAATGTCTCGAAACATGGCACTATTTCCGGGGAGGTGGTGCCAAAAATATTTTCTTTTTTTCTTCTTGTTTATTTCTTCTCTCATAGAAATTGCATGAATAGAAGATCAAACACTATCTATATTCCCCTATATCCTGAAATTGAATAAACATTGTCGAATATAATTAGAAACCTTAATTTTAAATATAAATTTGAAGAAATTTCTCTTGCAGACTCGAGTGAAACTTCAAGTGTTCACTCTGAGCCTGTCATCATTGCAGGAAATCAGAACCAAACCCTTGGAGACCAATGTGTTCCAAAATTCCTTAATAAAAACAATAATATTTTCATTCCAAAGTTACAAAATGATTTTTGAGATAAAAGATAACATGATCCCATTACTTCCAAAATTTCATGGCTTGGCAGGTGAAGATCCAAACAAACATATTAATGAGTTCGTATATGTCTACTCTACTTTCAGACCCTTAGGAGTAGGTGAGGAGTAGGTAAAGTGGAAGGCATTCCCATTTTCATTAGAAGGAGCTGCCAAATAATGGTTTTATAGAATGAAAAAAAGATTTGTACATGATTGTAATGACTTAGTTAGATGATTCATGAAAATATTCTTCCCCACTTCCAAAAGCACATCCATCAAAAATGAAATATATTCCATTATAAAGTCATCTAGAGAAACCCTTTATGAGTATTGGTAAAGATTTAAAAATCTATTTTCCATATTACCACATCAAGTAATTGAGTAGCATCACTTTATTGTCTTATTTTATCAAGGATTACTAGATAATGACAGAAATCTTCTGGATGCATCATCTAAAGGTGCATCAATTTACAATTCACTAAAAGAATCCAAGGGCCCGATTGAGAAGATTTTTCAGAACTCACAACAGTTTGGTATAAGAGGTACTAGTACCAGAGGTATTCATGAGTCAAGAAATTATTATCTATAACCTTTCTGGGAAAATAATATTGATAATATAGCTTATATGGTGAGATATATATATCCTTGAAACAAGTGGGTGATTAATAATTATTGGCTAAGATGTGTGGTTTATGTTTATCACCTGATCATTTCACTGACTAATGTGATGAAATAAAGAGAGTTAAAACTTATGTGGTAGCCTTTCATCCTAGTAAAATCTAAAAAATTAAAGGATAGAGAGATCCTAACCAAGTTTAGTATAGATTTAGAAATCATCAGAATCAAGCTAGACCCCCATAACAAAGTCATTTCCAAAACTAACCCCCATTCTAATAAAATTTACAAAAACAACCACCATTTCAACAAAATAAATCTTATAACCATCATTATTACCACCAACTAGACACTTTCCAAAGACCCTATGAGAAACCATTTACCAGAACATAACCTTTTGTGGAATAGCTAAAATCCCAGTATGAGGGTCTAGAGGATAAGGTTGATAAACTAGAAAACATGGTGGGATATTTTCTTCAAATCATGGACAAAACCCAAGGAAAATTCCATTCATAGAAAACACCAAATCCAAAAGATAATTTCAACATGATAACAAAAATAAGTGGAAAAGAACTCTCACTACCAGTAGCCCATGATCTTGAAATAAGAACACTATATTTGAGGTAGAATAATGTTGAAAATTATGAAAATTCTGTGAAAATACACTGAGAAGAAGGATAGTTCGAGGAGGAGAATAAGGATAGGCCACAGAGGAAGAGAAAATAAACCCCATTAAAAAAATAAATAAAATTAGAAAAAGTTATTACCCCCAAAATTTCCATCAAGGGTTATTTAATCAAATATATTTTAAGAAGAACCACTTCAAAAAGAAATTATGGACACCTTATATAAAGTTGAAATTAATACCCCCTTCTTTAATCACTCTAAAAAATTACAAAGTATGATTAATTTTTAAAGTATATTTTCACCAATAAGAGAATAATTCAATTAAACTAGAAGATAAACTTGTAAATAAGTGTCTAAACCATTATCACACCATAGGTTCTAAGAAAATGTTATGATCCGGGGATGTTTTCCATTCCATGAACCACTGGTTATTTAAATTTATCTAATTATTTGTGTGATCTATGTGCTTCAATTAATGTATCACCTCACTCAATATAAAATTATTTACAAATGGGAAACTTTAATCCCACATTAGTGGTGGTCGATCTTATAAAAATATCCACAGTCTTCCTAGTTGGAGTTCTTGGGGATTTCTCTGTGAAAGTCAAGGATCTCTTATTCCCAACTAACTTATATGTGCTGAATATGGAATAAGATAAGATTCCATCACACTCACCCATAATTTTCAGATAATGTTCATGAATACTTCCAAAACCATCATTAATGTTCATGAAGGGACACTCACAATGGAGTTTGTAGATAACAAAGTCTACTACAATATTTTTGAATTCATGAGGCACCCATCAGATGATCATTCACTCTTTTCACTCTCCTGTGAAGTTGGTACTAATCCAATTTAATAATCAGGTTTTTCACATGAATTATTATCCTTAGGAGAGAATTTATCCAATAAATATATCACTGAACACATGGTTTTCCAACACACTAGAGATTCAAATTTCATGTGGGAAGAAGCGGTAAAATATGATTTCATTGATAATTTATTAAATGACGAGAAAGATGATATGGTTTATTGTGTATAGGATGTCCAACATTTTTAGTGGGGATTTCCAATTTAATTTCATCCCTTAAGAGTCCCCATAATCTAGAATGAAAACCACTCCCCACTTATTTTAAATATGTGTACCTTAATAAGGGATATAAATTACCAGTAATGGATGATAATAATATATCAGAAACCCAAGAAAAATATTTGATTGATATTTTGAAAGAAAATGTCCAAGAAATAGGCTGGATAATAGGTGTTATCCCAGGAATAATCCCAAAAATATGCTCACACATAATTCTTCTTGAGGGAGATTCGAAACCTATCAGACAACCTCAAAAGAAGTTGAATCCCACCTTAATGAAGGTTGTGAATAAAGGGATCGAGATGCTCTTGGAATTCATGATCATCTATCCAATTTAAGACTCACAATGGGTAGTCCCCATTCATGTAGTTCCAGAAAAAACTAGCCAAACCATTGTGAGTATTGAAAAAAAGAATTAATACCTATGAGAATTCAGAATATATGGTGATTGTGCATTGATTTTATGAAGTCAAATCAGGTCACTCAAAAATATCATTTCCGCATCCCCTTCATTGACCAAATATTAGATAGATTGATATGTAGAAGTCATTATTTATTTTTTGATAGATTTTAAGGTCATTTTCAGGTACATATTGCTCTCAATAATCAAGATAATACGACCTTTATGTGTCCCTTTGACATGTTTTCATATAAAAGGATTCCATTTGGATTATTTAATGCTCCGGGTGAATTTTAGAGGTGCATGGTAAGTATTTTTTATGATCACATTGAGGTTTTCTTAGAGGTTTTCTTGGATGATTTCACAGTTTTGGGAAATTATTTTGACCATTGTTTGAAATATCTGGAAAATGTTTTGAAAACCCTCTATCAAAAGAATATTATTTTAAATTTTAAAAAGTTTCATTTCATGATTGAGAGAGGAATTTTCTTTGGGAATTTCATTTTAAAAAATGTAATTGAAGTGTATAAATCAAAAATAGAAGTGATAAATTAATTTCCTTACCCAACTTGTGTGAAGCATGGTAGATCATTTTTAGGACATGCAAGATTCTATAGGAGGTTTATCAAATATTTTAGTAAGATTTATCTTCTTAATTATAAATTTATTTTGAAAGATGCTTATTTTTATTCCAATGGTGCATGTAAGGAATCCTTTTATGAGATGAAAAGGATACTGATTTTACCACCAGTGATGTATATACCAAATTAGGAAGAAATATTTCAGCTACTTTATGATTCTTCCAACCAAGATGTTGTAGAAAAACTTTCTCAGTGAATTGAGGGTAGGACACAAGTCATTTCCTATGAATCTATATCCATATATGTAGCTCAATTCAATTACACAACCATAGAAAAATAGTTTTTCATAGTTGTTTTTTCATTAAAATGATTTAGATCATATATACTTGGAAAAAAGTCTCTATTTTTATAATCATTCGGCTCTTAGGTACTTAATGAAGAATGTTGAAGCTAAAACAATGTTAGTGAGATGGATATAAATGCTTCAAGAGTTCAACATAGAAATCAAGGATAATAAGGGAGTTGAGATCTAAGTGTATAATCTTTTAAGAAGACTTCCCAACACTATCAAAGCTGAAATTTCAGAAAAAGAAGCATTTAATTATCACCTTCTCGGAGAGCATTAGTACCTGATTGAAGGAGTAGTGCCCTATTATGCTGACATGTTCAATTATATGGTAACATATCAGGTCCCCTATCATTTTAAATCTCACCAAATTCAAGAACTAAAATTTGAATCTAGATATTATAAAGACCTGTAAAATTCAAGGGAAATTTTTTCTTAATTTTCTTTGGGATTTTACAAGAACACAGTTTTTGACGGAACCTGATTCCAAGGACCGGTGTGCCCAGAATCAATATCCGAAGTTTGGATTGGGTACGTTCAGTGAACGAACGAGCAGGTATTTCTATCTTTTGAACCGGTGCTCAGAATTGAAATCTGAGGGCACCGATGAACTCGCAGCGCCGGTAATTGCTTAAGAATACCCTTTTTAGAGTTGCGTTTACTCAGGAGGAGTTGTTAAAAAAATAAGGTGAGGAATAAAAATATAATTTTTTTACAATTTTATTTTTATTTCTTGCTAAGTGGTTAAATGTTGAGTCACAACACCCTTCCCCTCTCTTGTGTGGTTATATCCTAAGTAAGGGAGTTGGGGGTGGGACCCACTTGTAGTTAACTACCTTTGAGAGGATTAAGGTGGGGTGGGGCCCACACAAGCCCAACCCTCACCTTCCCCTAACGTTCATAACTTTTCCCCTCGTAAATTTGTAACTCTCAAAAAGAAAACCCCCCTCTCTTAACTCTTTCCAACTAACACTAATTGATTAATTGAACCTACTCAATTAATTAATTCTTGGATTCATTTGAATTTCAAATGAAACGTTGGCTTGTGGTTTAATTAAATAAGACAAAGTCTTATTTCGTGAGAGGTGAGTTCGTTGTGCGAGAGGATTTGGGGAAGGAAAGCTCTAACTCTTGAAAAACATTCTTCCTCCTTGAAGAATACGAAGAACGCACCGTCACCGACGAAGAACGCCAAATCCTCGGAGATCGATGAAGCGAAGCCGTGTACCGCGATGCCGACGATTATCTTCTCCATGACACCGACGACGCTTATAGAGTCTTCTTCTGCAACGTGCTTTTCCGTGATGAACCTTCATTCAACAACGCTCGAGGTAGGGGGTTTGGTTTAATTTAATTTTTTTTGTGGATTATATCCTCAGCCTTTGATTAAATTGTTGATAGTCGTTTGGGCAGCCTGTTATCGTAATAACAGGAGGAGGTCGGACCGTACGAACATGGCTGACCCTCCTCCCCCTTTTGTTGGTTGTACTTGTTGTGGAACGAGAAAAGGTGGCGCGCTGCAACGACACCGTGCGGAAACAACAAAGAACGGGCGAAGAAGCGCGGCCCCATCGCGTCGCGCCGTTGCGGCGATTCGAAGGCTCTGCGGATTGTTTAATCGACGGGCGTTGACAGAATGGGCTGCATAGGGGGTTTGATGATTCCACAGTAAAGTGCGAGACCCGAGGTGAACTCCGGCGTAGACAGAATCGAAAACAGACCACCGGAGAAACTCCGGTGGCCTGCAGAATTTTCCGGCGGCGCGGGCCGCTGGCCCAGTGGCCGGAGGCGGCGGCCGACCGCCCGGAGGCGGCGGCGCCCGGCGCGCCACTAGGAGGGACCATCGTGGCTGAATCCGCGGCGGCGGGAGTCCGGTCCCGCGGCCGCGTGGGACCGAGGAAGGGACGCAGCACCGGGCCGCGTCTGCTGGCAAGGAGCGGCCCCCATGCGGGGGTCGCGGCTCCAATCAGGGGGCCAGCGCCCCCTTTGTGCGGCCGCTTGGCCGGCGCCACTCCGACCCCGCTCGTCTAGTGCCGAGCCACCCCGGGCCAGACCGGCCGCACTGGGCCGGACCCGAACCTGATTCGGGTCGCCCGGTTTGGGCCGACCTAGGGGGGGTTGGGTCGGGTCGGTACGGGCCCAGACCCCCCATTTTCAGACAACTTCCGGTCTTTTGCCCGTATCTTGGGCTACGGACCTCCGATCGATGCACCTTCAGTTGAGTAGAGATCCTTGGATCGAGACCGTGGTTTTGGTATATTATCCTCAAGGTTTTGGAGAACTTTGATTATGGCCGGGTTCGTTCGAGCACGAAACCAACCGGGCCCTTAGAGCGGAAACGCTTATAACTTGAGCTCCGGACGTCCGATTGATGTGCCGTCGACTTGGTTGGATTCCTCTTGATGAGACAAAACTTTTGGAATACTTTGCCTGAGGGTTGGACGTAGTTGAAGTATGGCCAGGTTGGATTGTACCCGAAATCCAACCGGGCCCCTGGAACGGAAAAGCTAATAACTTTCAGACCAGACGTCCGTTTGACGAACCGTCAGCGACGTTGGTGATCACGTTGAGAAATGGTTCCTATGAGTTTACCCTATGAGAGTTCGGGGTACAGTTGAGATACGGCCGGGTTGGTTTGCACACGAAACCAACCGGGCCCCTGGGACAAAAAGGCTAATAACTCACAGACCGGGCGTCCGATTGGCACGTCGTCTGTTGGATTGAGACCCCTATGACGAGGTGGTCCTTTGAGTTACTTTTTCGTGGGACTTTGTGATACTTGGAGTATCGACTAGTAGCTCTTGGAGAGGACCCTCCTGCTGATGAGCTAGCAGAGTGTAGAGACCTAGTAGCTGGATGAGACTTGACGACTACTGATCGATCGTCTCGGAGTGATTCAGATATCCCAGTGGGGTGCGCTTGGTTGTAGCAGCAGACCCACGGTGGAGGTGCGCTTGGTTGTAGAGGCAGACCCGCAGTACTCGACAGAAGGATTACCTCTGTAGGCTATGAGGAGGAGCGCTTGGTTGTAACTGTAGACCCATGGTGGGAAGCACTTGGTTGTAGAAGCAGGTCCACAGTACTTGAAGGGGGAGCGCTTGGTTGTAGTAGCAGACCTATGGTGGGAAGCGCTTGGTTGTAGCAGAAGTCCCACAGTACTCGATAGGTGGAGTACTACAGCAGTCCAAGGTTAGTGGGGCACGCTTGGTTATAGCAGCAGGCGCACTGTACTCGACAGAGTTGGAGTTCTCCAGCAGCCGTGGTTTCGACATCATGAATAAAATCTTGGTTTGAGCTGAGTCTATGACCTTTGTGTTTACCTCATGATTAAGATGGGTCACTTGATAACTTAGGTATATGTATGGGCATATAACTAGGTAGTGGTTAGCCGTTGATTTTATAACCTTTGTGTTTCCTCAAGATTGAGATGGGTTACTTGATAACTTAGGTATAAGTATAGTCTTATACCTAAGTAAGGGTTATCCGTTGAGATCCTTCTTTGTGGTTATTCTTGTTGGATTTAGTGAGACCTTGAGGGTCTCGGGGTCTCTACTGAGTATCGTATACTCACCCCTGCACGGGCTATGCCCACACCTCGTTGTGTTGGTTGCAGACAACGGGCAGCGCTGACAGAGGCCGAGTGTTTGAGGACTGGACGGTACCCGGAGGTGGACCTCACGACGAGTCAGTATCCGGAGGTGGACTTCACGATGAGATGACACTCAGAGGAGGTTGACGAGCGAGAGCGTTATGGAGGCCATCTGTACCTACCCTTCAGGTAGGATCCGTGGTGGACGATCTAGGAGCTGCGCTATCTGTACCTACCCTTTAGGTAGGATCCGTGGTGGACGATCCAGGAGTTGTGCTATCTGTACCTACCCTTCAGGTAGGATCCGAGGAGGACGACCCAGGAGCTACTTCTATTCTTCCAGCTATTTGTCTTTTTCTGTTGTACTTTCGTTCAGTTGTATCTATACTTTCAGTTGGGTTTGTATTCTGGACCACTTACTTTTCAGCACATTCTTTTGTACTTAGTGTATTATTTTCGCTTGTACTCTGTGATGTTTTGTTTACTTTTATAAAGGAAATGCCTTCCCAGCTATTGGGATTTACGCCTTTAGTGCTAGTCGCCAGCCCCTAGCCTATGGAAGGCGGGCTTGGGGTAGTCACAGCATGGGCCCTGAGGACGGGTCGTGACAGATATTACATTTTGGATGATCAAATTATTTGGAAGATTTTCAATGACCAAGTGATAAGAAGATGTTTGTCTGAGAGTGAAATTAGTTCTATATTTGAGTTTTGTCGCACTTTATCTTACGGAGGATACTTTTTAACTCAAATAACAACAATTTAGGTTTTAGAATCTATAATTTATTGTACCACCCTTTTTAAATATTCTCATAAATTTTAAACAAGTGCAAAGAATGTCAACCTTTTGGAAATATTTCAAAGTGATAAGAAATGACCCAAAATGCACTTAATTTTTTTGATATTTTTGAAGTATAGGGGATATATTTCTTGTTTCCTTTCACAATTTCATTTGTAAATTCTTATATATTTCTTTCAATTTATTATTTTTCCAAATGGGTGGAAGAAAAATCCATCAAGACTAACGATGGTGAATTTTTTTGTGATTTATTCAGGGATAACATATTTTGTAGGTTTGGAGTTCCTAAATCCATAATCAGTGATCAGGTGTCGTACTTTAGTAATATAATAATATAAGATTTTCTAAAGAAGTATGGAGTGCATCATAAACCATCAACTCTATATCATCTAAAAACTAATGGTAAGCTGAACTATCCAATAGCGAAATCAAAGGAATTTTGGAAAAGAATATTAAATTGAATAGGTAGGATTAGAGCCAAAGCTTGTAAGAAACATTATGGTCTTACATGATAGCCTATAAAACCCTGATTGGAATGAGTCTATATATGTTGTTTTATGGGAAACTATCATCTTCCAGTGGATTTGGAGCATAAGCTGTATTGGGCTGTGAGGAAGATGAATTTGGATCTTAAAAGTGCCAGGATAGATAAAATATTTCAATTGAAGGATCTGGAGGAAATTAAAAGGTATTATTTTGAAAATTCCAATATTTAAAAATAGATAATACGAGTGGATCATGAAAATCTAATCCAACTAAAAGACTTCCATCCTAGAGACAAAGTGTTGTTATTTAACTCAGGACTCAAGTTGAATCCAGGTAAATTGTGTTACAGATGGGAAGGTCCATTTATAGTTAATAAATTATATCCTTTATATGTTGGGAATATTTTCAATGATTTCTTGCAGGATCCATCCACTATTAATGGACACAGGCTGAATAAATTCAATGGGACCATTCCATCAGATTCAGTGGAGGAGATCACACTCCTCCAACCTTTCTATCAATAAAATTAATCAGGTCATACATCTCCTTTACAGTCACTTTCTTGTTTTGATTCATTTTCAAATATTCATACTTGTTAAATCCATTTGAATACATTCAGGACACTGCATAAGTTATGTGTGGGAGAGGGAACCTTTTTATTTTAAAATTTTCATTTGTCGTTTGTTTTTCTGTTTTAAAAAAAATGTTATTTAATTTTTTGTGAACTTTTGATAATAAATGATTATATTTTACATTTTTGAAACCCATTTCAATGAGTGAAATAATTTATTCCATGAAACCAAGCTTAAATGAATACTTAAAATGACTTTGTTTCAAGTTCAATTCATGGGAAATATAATGAAAGAACTCTAATTTTTTAATCCCATGCCACATATCACTATCTTTATCTTTAAAATAATATTCTCATGAGGATTATGAATCATTTTTTCATATTCTTTTCATTCACCTCACTTCTTTAGAGAACCAAACCATGCATTCTTTAACCAGAATTTTATTTATTCCTTTCAATATTTAAGGGTTTGAGGTACTTGTTTTTTAAATGATAAAGGTATTTTTTTGTTTTAAATCCAAATTTTCAAAAGAATAATTTTCATTTTGGAATTACTTTTACATTTAATCCATTTATCCCTCATAATCCATGAACAACCTATTAGGTTATCCATATTACAAGACAATGTTTTCTATCAAACCTACTCTTGAAGTGAAATTTCATGATATAGTTGTACTTAAATGTGGGGGGAAGCTATATTATGTTGTGAAACCTCACTTGGGGATAATTTGGGTGGAAAATAAAATTCTTAATAGATGTTTTTGGTGTTTTAAAAAACATTTTATTGGAAGTTTTTCCTTTCTTGATATTTCATGATTAGAAAAGTTGTACCTTTATAAATATTCCAAGAAAATTGTGTCTGAGAAGATTTATTTGTTTGAAGATAAAATTCTTAATGGTGTTAACATTAATTAATTTTTCATGATGATGGAGTATATTTCCTACTAATGGAATTGATAAGGATACCATAATTGAGTGAAAATTATAATCTTGAAATTTTTCTTCAAAAAGATCCAAGCCCTCCTCATTCAACCTTATATTTTTTTACATCAAATTCATACCAACAAGAATCCATAAAACAACCCTTAAAAGTATTCATGATAAACATGTGTACTTAACTCACATAGGGTGTAGATGTATGAATTTATCAATCCTATGGTGACCCTTTAATTGGTTTGGATGAGAAAAGACATGTTGAAAATTAATATTTGTGAGATGAGAGAAAATTCATGTGAGGTAGGTGTCTTGTGTGCATGGGAGGATAAATTAAGAGGAAATATATTAAATGGTATGAATATATAACATGGAATAAAATATTTTTATAAGTAATGATACCCTTTTTTGTGGTAGTGGTGGATCTCATTGGTATGTGTTTTGAATTTTCTTTGATTTGATGGAAACTTGTCCAAGATTCCTAGTGTTAATTGTGGCAGAACTAATATATTTAATATTTTTATAATTATTCTTATGTTTTCACCGATTTAATCCCTTAAAATTAATCAATTTGAGATAATTTTCATCATTTTAGTTTTTTTCGTGAATTTTGGGCTTAATTGTGAAAATTGGTTAATTTTTGGAAATTTAATAGTGTTCTAGATCTTCTATTTTTTAGGAATACCTTTAACAATATTAATCCAATTTAAGTGATTATTTTTTAGGATTTTTTTTTCAATTAAGATTTTTCTTCTAGACCCATATCCAATTCAAAACACACTGGCCCAGAAAAAGTAATCAAGTGGAGAAATTTTTTTGGGTGAAAGAATAGACCCCACTAAAGTAATTAAGAAATAAATCAGTATAAATGCATCCAAATGAAGTGATTATAGATTTATTAGAGATAGGACTCCAATAATCATGTCCAAAATAAATTTCACAAATAAATTAGATTATTAAGGCATCAATTTAATGCTATAAAAGTTAAGTTAGTTGAGGAGTCTCCTCGAGAAGAAAAATTCTCCTTCAATAATTGAGCATAACGTCTTTTCCACTTGTCCAAATAATCTAGGATTTTGTGGGTATGTGTTCTAGAGATATAAGAACTGCTTTTATGGAGGCACTTTCATGATATTTGGACATTTACTATTCAAAATAAACTCAATCTTTTGGAGGAATGAATCTGGAGGGAAAATGTTTCATACCTCATGCCTATAAATATGAGTGTTCACTTACATTTGAAGGTGTTGAAGAAGGAAAAGGAGGGGTTGTGCTGAAGGATTTGAATCTTTATGTTCTTTGGATTTTCTCTTTTCTCTTTTCTTATTTTTAATGATCACTTCTTCCCCATTCAACTTTATTACCCTTCACATAGAGGTGTAAATATTTTGAGGGATTAAAGAATGCGGTTTGCTTTTGTAATGTCGGAGTCTTGTAATTTAATTTAAAACTCTAATTTTATATTTAATTATTTATATTTTTAGTGTTTCCTAATTATCATAATGCAATCATGTTTTGGGTTTTGGTTTCATTCATTATTTATATCTTTGGTTGAAGATCTTTAAACTCCCTCTGCCTAGTGTAGTATATCTTGATCGAAAAGATTGTATTAGGTGGTGAGTGTCCATAGATCATTGGAATGTGTGTGGAACTAGTTAATAGTTTTTATATTTCTAAGGATAAAAAATTCTTGATTGGGACTTGAATGTGTTTTTTGGGAATGGTTTATGAATTTTTATGCGTATTGGAGTGGTTTTCATTGCATTATTCAGCCAAGGGTGTTTTACAACTCGATTAAGGAGTCATTCATTTATCATTAAATAGGAATAGACCAATAATGATTTTTATGACCTTGATGACATTAAAAAAGGTGATCCTACCCTGACCCCATTATTCTCTTCATCAATTTGGGTTCAAAAATCATTTCAATTTCTTTCATTTTTTTAAAAACAAAAAATTTCAAAATTAATCTCACTTATTTATCTAATTTCAAGTGAAAAAAGTTATTGTTGAGTGATCATATCTGGATATATCCTAGGTTTACCACTTTACTACATTTTAAATTAGGAAATATTTTTTTGTCCCTTTCCATGATAGACAAATTTCAAAACTTGGCACCATTTCCAGGGAGGTGGTTCCAAGAGTATTTTTTTCATTCTTATTATTTATTTATTTTCTATTAAAAATTATGTGATTAGAACATAAAACACTAACACTTACCCCCTAGTTACTAAAATTGAAAGAAAATTATTAAATATAATTAGAGAACATAATTTTTAATCAGAATTTGAGGAAATTTATCTTATAGACTCAAGAAAAACTTCAAGTGTTTACTCTGATCCTATCACCATGGCTGGAAATCAGAACAAAACCCTTAGAGACCTTTATGAAACAAAATTCCTTAATCAAAACAATCAAATTTTCATTCCCTAGTTAAAAAATGATTTTGAGATTAAACCTAAGATGGTCCCATTTCAACCAAAATTCAATATCTTGGCAGGTAAAGACCCTAAAAAACATATTAAGGATTTCACATATGTATGCTCTACTTTCAGACCTCAAGGGGTAGTTGAGGAGTAGGTAAAGTGGAAGGAACTCCCCTTTCATTGGAAGAAGCTACCAAAAAATAGTTGAATGGACTAAAACCAGTAGATATACATGATTAAAATGACTTAATTATATTTTTCATGCCAATATTCTTCCCCACCTCACAAATAAAAATAATCCTATTTTTATGGTTGAAAACAGTGGCAATATGGTCAAAAATCATGTCCATAGCCTACGACTACAATTTTTCTGAATTGTGGGCGTTATGGCCATTGCAATTGGGTCTGACCAATTTCCAAGGTTTAAATTGTGGTCATAGGGGGCTATGGGAATGGTTTTGAATAGTGTAAATAGGTGTCTATGGCCACAGATTTGAACCATGGAAATATGTTTCTATGTACACTTTTTGAAATTACGATGATAAACTTAAAAAAAATAAATGCTCCCAGTGAGATTTCATCTGGTGACCTCTTCTATACTCTGGTATGACTTTACCAATATGATGATTACTATTATATATATATGTGTGTGTGTGTGTGTATATATATATATAATTATATATAATTATAATTAATAATTATTTAAAATTTAAAAAACATATTTCCACGGTGTAAACCGTGTCCATAGGAAGATATTTCCACAGTTTACTAAACCATGGCAGTAGCCCTTTCCCACAAATTTCTCCCATTTTTTTGGTTTTCCTACAAAACCTATTGCCATATTTTCATATAACTGTGGATATATGTTGGTCTATAGCCACAGTTTTCAAAAACCAAGGCTATAGGATACTTACGACCATGGTTTTCAAAACCATGGAAATACAACGTGTGGTCACAACCTAATTTTCTAATTGTGCCTCTAGAATCACAACCATTAGAAAAGAAATCTATTCCATTAGAAATTCATCTAGAGAAACCCTTTATGAGTACTGAAAAAATATTTAAAAACTATATTCTAGATACCCACATCAAGAAATTGAGTAGAATCACTTTCCTGTCTTCTTTTATCAAGGCTTACTAAAAAATGACAGAAACCTTTTGGAAATCACCAGAAGAACCTAAGGGACTGATTGAGAGGATTTCTCAGAACTCTCAATAGATTGAAATAAGAGGTACTAGCACTATTGGTATTCATGAGGTAAGGAATTATTATCCATCAACTTTATGGGAAACTATGATTTATGAGATAACCAGTATGGTTTTATAGATGCCCTTGAAACAGGTGGGTGATCAACAAGTACCAGCTAAGGTATGTGTTTTATGCTCATCACCCAATCATTTCACTAACTAATGTGCTGAAATATAGGGAATGGAAACTTGTGTGGTGGTATTTCGACCTAGGAAAATCTAAAAAATTCAAGGATGTAGAAATCCTAACCAGATTCATTATGGATTTGGAAATTTGTAGAATCAAGCTTCACCCCATACCAAAACCAGTTCCAAACCCATCCCCCATTCTAACAACAAATACATAACCTTCCACTATTTCAACAAAATAAATCCAATAAGAGTCTTTCTTACCACAAACCACCCTCCTTCCAAATACCCTATGATCAACCATCCACCATCACACAACCTTCTATGGAATAGATACAATCCAAGTATAAGGGTCTATAGGATAAGGTTGATAAACTAGAAAACACATTGTGATGTCTTGTTGAAATCATGTCTAAAAAACTAGGAACACTCATTTCCCAAAAAATAAAAAATACAAAAGAGATTTTCATAATGATAATAATAATAAGTGGAAAATAACTCCCACCACCAGTAGCCCATGAGCCGGAAACAAGACCACTTAAGCTGAGGGAGAATGAAGTTCGAAATTCTAAACATTCTATGAAAATCCATTGAGAAGAAGGATATATTGAGGATAAAGATAAGGATGGTCCAATGAGGATGATATAAAAAAACCCCACTAAAAATTAAACAAATGGAGCAGAAATAATTACCCCCACTCTTTCTATCAAGGGTGATTGAATCAAAGAGATTTCATGAATAATCACTTCAAAAATAAATTATAGAAACCTTCTATAAAGTGTAAATTAATTACCCCCTTCTTGAAGCACTCAAAAAAATACCAAGTATGCTAAATTTTTAAAGGATATTTTCACCAAGAAGTGAATACTTCATGGTAATGAGAGGATCAACTTAGGAAGAAGTGTCTCATCCCTTATCACACTATAGTTTCCAGCTAAATGTCATGATCCATAGACATTTTACATTCCATAAACCATTGGTTATTTAAATTTATCTATTTATTTGTGTGATATAGGTTCTTCACCTAATGTATTACCTCACTTAGTATACACTTCTTTGAAGATGCAATACTTGAATCCCAAAAGAGTGGTGGTCCAGCTTGAAAATAGATCCACAGTCTTTCCAGCTTGAGTTATGGAGGATTACCTTATTAAAGTCAAGGATTTCTTATTACTAGTTGCCTTTTATGTTCTAAATATGGAAGAAGATAAGATTCTATAACACTCACCCATCATTTTGGGGATACCTTTCTTGAATACTTCCAAAACCATCATCAATGTCTGTGAAGGGACAGTCACCATGGAGTTTGGAGATAGCATAGTCCACTCAAATATTTTTGAATCTATGAGGCACCCATAAGATTAAAATTCACTCTTTACACTCTCATGTGAAGTTGGTACTAATCTGATTGAAGAATCAGTTATGTTAAATGAATTCTTATCCTTAGGAGATAATTTTTTCATAAAAAATATCACTGAACATGTGGATTACCAACACACTGGGGATTCTGATTTCATGTGGGAAGAAGAGGTAAAATCCGATTTAATTGATGATTTTTAAAATTATGATAAAGATAATATGGTTTATTATGTATAGGAGGTCCAACATTTGGAAGTGGGTCATGTCAGTTTAATTGTATCCCTTAAGAAGACCGTTGATCTAGAATTAAAATCACCTCACACTGATTTGAAATATGTGTACCCTAGGGAGGGAGAGACATTACTAGTGATTATTTCTAATAATCTTTATAAAACACAAGAAAATTATTTTATTGAAATTTTTTAGAGAATTTCGAAAAAATAGGGTGGAGATTAGGTGATATCCTAGGAATAAACCCAAAAATAAGCTCACATATAATTCTTCTTAAGGGGGATTCTAAACCTAATATACATCCTCAAAGGAGGATGAATCCAACATTGATGGAGTTTATGAAGAAGAATATTGAAAATCTCTTGGATTTTATGATCATCTATTCCATTTCAGATTAATAATAGTTTATCCCCATTCATGTAGTTCCAAAAAAACTATCCTAACCCACTGTGAGGAATGAAAAGAACGAATTAATCCCTATGAGAATTCAGAATAGCTAGAGAGTGTGCATTAATTTTTGGAATTTTAATTAGGTAACTCTAAAATATCATTTTCCCATCACCTTCACTTACAATATATTAGAGAGATTGGTAGGAAGAACTCATTATTTCTTTTTATATGGACTTTTAGGTAATTTTCATGTACCTATTACTCTTGAGGATCAAGAAAAAAAATATTTACTTGACCCTTTGATACATTTCTATATAAAAGGATTCCATTTGGATTATGTAATGCTCTAAGTACATTTCAAAGGTTCACGATAAGTATTTTTTCTGATGAAATTGATGATTTCTTAGAGGTTGTCTTGGATGATTTCATAGTTTTAAGAAAAAAATTTGACCATTGTTTGAAAAATATAGAAAAAGTTTTGAAAGCCTTCATTGAAGAGAATATTGTTTTAAATTTTTAAAAGTGTAATTTCATGGTTGAGAGAAGAATTTTACTTGGGAATTATTGAAACCATGGATGTTCATTTCTAATACTGGAGTTTGGTTTGTGTTTGTTGTCAATCTACATATGGATGACTAGAGAGGTTCCAAGGAATGATGTCATACATTTGAGGATGAAAGTTGTATTGAAGGTGGCATAGTTTCCCAGTGTTTGAAAAAATTTTGGGCCTCAAAAATAGTGATTTTGGTAACAGTTTGTAGAAATGGTACGCAGTGAAGGCCGAAGGTACGCTGTGAAGGCACACAGTACGTGGTGAACATGCGCGGTACGCAGTGAAGGTGCACAGTACGCGATGAAGGTGCACAGTACGCGGTGAAGGTTTGAGGTATGTAGTGAAGGAATGTGGTATGTGGAACGGTTCATAGAACCGAAAATAGTTTGTATTAACAGTACGTGGTAAAGGCATGTGGTACTCAGAATGCTACCGAAAATGGTTCGTGATGATGGTACACGGTGAATACATGCGGTATGGGGGATATTAAAGTTTGGAAGGATTATTGTAGTTTGAAAAATAGAAGTAGTACATAGTGGATCTTATCATTATGCGGATGAAGTTCAATTTATAGTGAATATTGTCCCACATTTAAAATTTGGGTAAATCAAATTGCCGAAATTTGAGGAGATACGTGCCTATTTAAGGAACAGTAATCCCCTTTGTTAGATGATGAGATTAGAGATTAAAATTTTGGCAAGAAATATGGAGAAATATGAAGTGGTTCGTAGAGGAGAAGATGGTACATGGAGAGACTCATCCACGTAAGGAAAATAATCTACATAATAGTGTGTGGTTGAAAGTGCGGCCAATTGTCGCCTATCGACCGGTCAAAGTTCCGGTGCTCTCCTAATGTGTATAGCAGCACTCGGGTCGAATCCTCGGCGATGGTGCTTCGTAATAGTCGATTGTTTTTAGTTGATTGTATTTTGATTAGGGGGTTTGTTTGCAGAGCTTAATTGAAATGATTTATGGATGATGTTTGATTTACCAAATTGATAAATATTGGGGTCAGTTCATTATTGGGGAGTTAAGCATGTGATATCCTTGAGCCTTACTTTGTATTGCATTAAATTAACACCCATGTCATAAGTTGACATTGATTGGAATTCCTAAGTGTGAAGGCTTTAATCCAAGCCTTAACTTAACTTAGGGTTCTAATCTAAATCAAAACTTATTTATGGTATTGTATTTATGGTTCCAATAATCCATGGAAACCACTCGTTAAACAAAACATATCATTAATCCATGACATATTAAGTTTAACATACACAATATTAATTTAAAGAATACTAATCGAGCAAAACTCTCAATCACTTAACATCCCCGAATTATAACTCACCCCAATGAGAGATTTACTCAGCCATTTGGATGTTTAATATTCTGGTTAAAATAATTATGATGATAAATTAATAATAGAATAAAAAGAAAGGGATTAGAAAAGAGTGGTACGTTGACACACACACACGAACGATGATGATAATTAAAAATAGATTTTCGATTGAATGAGGAAGCAAAAGAAGGGAAGGGGATTCAACTGAATTTAAACTATTTTAAGAACATAAATATTAAACTACAGAAGGTGGATGAGAATAAGAGATATTGAAGAAGTAACTTGCATTAAAACGGAATTACAAAGAAAGAGAATTACAAGATTACAAAAAAGAAGAACACAAAAGTAAGTGAAAACAAAGAGAGGAGGAAAGGTCTCTCAAGTGAAAACTTGAGTATGGCAGGTCCTCCCAATACTTTTTCAAAGCTTTGGTCGTGCCAATATGATCTCCTCTCTTCTGAAATGCCAACCCCTCTCAAGGAGAGAAGGGGAGAGTATTTATAGCCCAAGGAGTGGACTGTTTGCATTCCTAATCTGTCCCTCCACTTTCATCGCCAATATGGCTATACAAACAGCCGAATCTCGAAATATCTCCTTCTTAGAAGTTGTAGATAATAAAGTTGTCCGACTACTGTCAAAATATGGAGGAATTTGGACACGTGGATACAAAGTTATGGCGGTTTTATTAAACAAAGGTAAACTCTCCATTTCTATCCATGCTTTTTCGATGGCCAAATGTGAATGGATTTTTGAACAGTAAGATGCCTTCAAATCCGAATGACTTCTTCAAAAAAGTAGGCCGCCTATATCTTCTATTTTCCACTGAAAAATATCAGCTCGATTTGATGCTTACATCATGAGATATGTCATGAATAGTATACTGATTTTAATTTTCGGACAGAATGGTGGGCTGGACTTCAAAGCTTCATTTGGGCCCCTTGTACTTGGATTTGGGCCATGAAATTTTTATCCAAGATGACATGTAGTGTCCCCCGAATTATGGTGGAGATTTAATGTTTTTGGACTTCTTTATTGAGCCCAGTAAATCAATCTTCAATGTTGGTCCAGTTTGTTCACAGATTCTTTGGTCTTGTTTCTGAGGACCATATGGCCCTTCAAATGGCAGAATTGGAACATGGTTCCTTCTAATGAAATGTTGTATATTGAAAGGATAATCCTAAAAAACAGGAACCACAAAATTTGGATCAGTATAGTGACATGTATAATTAAAACATTAAACTGACTCAATTGGACTACTTCTAAAAATGCTCAAATATTATACTTAATATTAAAACATTAATATTTCACACAAATTATGCAAATTTCATATAAAATAAGTAAAGGGGGGATATAATAAGTCATGAAAATATTAATAACATCAACTACCCCACACTTATATTTGTGCGTGTCCTCATGTGAAACAAATATAAAAACATGACAAAATCATTTTCACTCACCAACAAATATTAAAATTTTGTTTTCTCCAATCAGGGGAGGTTTAGACTATTTCACTCATCCATATTGAATTCCATCACAAATTTGGTTCACAATAATGCATCAGAAACAATTCATTTTTTCATGTTCAAGGTTTGAATTGGAAAATGTAGGCATTCAAAACTTACTCCTCTCAAGATGATAAAAATGTATTTTAGGAGGTTCACTCATTCACCAACAAAAAGTGAAAATCAAGAGTTTGTAAGAGCTCTCAGCTTCCATTCCCAAATCTAATGTGTAAAAGAATCAAGAGGTATTTTAAGGGGTTTTTCAGTGGCTATGGGACGGTAGGTATATAATGTCTAAAGGAAAAGAGGGGTTAAAAACACCAATATGGAAAAATCAATGCACATTTTTTTTTGAAATTTGATTTGAAAGGAAATAGAAACACATATTTACAAGGGAATGAATGTGTGATGAATGAAAAGTGAGGGAGATATAAAATGGAATAGGGACTTCCAATAATGAAACAATACAAGATGATTCAATTGTTCTTTTTTTTCTCTTTTTGCTCTTTTTTTTCGAAAGTTGTGCTTGAAACAAGTCTCACAGTCATCTCCCAACCCATGTTTTATCTTCTCATGGAACTAATTTTAGTAGTTATAACATGATCAAAGGTTGATGATGAATGATTTTTTACCCACCCAAGACACAACCCATTCCCTTTTTTTCATTTTTTTTAATATAATTTTTTTTCATTTTTTTTGAACACTTTTCAATGACTTTTGTACAAATGACAATTACACATATACACCCCAAATCTCACAGAATTACAACCTCTCCCCCACACTTGAATGGATGCTTGCCCTCAAGCATATGATGACACATTGGAAATCAATGAAAGTATGCCCAAAAATGAAGTTCATTCCCCCCACACTTAAATTTCAATAAATTGTACAATGAAAATCCATGAAGATGTTGGGTGGGACAAGGTATTAGGCTTGTAATGTGTCTATAAAAAGAAAGGTTTTCATAGGCTCAAAGGGGCTTGAAAAAGTAGGATCAATGTAAGGGTAACAGGAGGCTATTTGGCTATTCTGATTCTCATGTGGCTTAGAAAATGCCTCTATCATATTAATGCACACAAAAGATGGAAATTCAGCTTGAAGGTCTACAAACTCAAGACTCACAATCAGTGGTGAAGACACACAATGAAAAAGATGGCCATAGATGACCTTGGCATGAAGGCTAATGTTATTCCTCACGGTAGGGGAGAATCATTTTCCACCAAAAAATTGTTCATTCGAAATGTTTTTTATTGACACAAAATTGTTTACCCAAGTTTGAGATAAAAATTCAATATATTTGAGTTTAAAACAAGCCTTTTGACTCCCCAAAATGGTTGGACAGAATTTCAATATTGGATGATTAATAATTATGACACCCCTTTTTTTTTGTTAATTTTCATTTTTTTAATTAATTTTTTTTAAATTTTTTTTTATTTATAATGACACATCCACACAAAAGAGAAAATAGAAAAAAAAGGTTGTGGAAGAATGTTGTAAAAAAATGAGAGGGAGAGAGGAAGAAGAAGAAATAGAGAGAAGAAGAGAGGGAAGAGAGATTGAGGAGAGAGAGAGTTAAAAGGAAAGAGGTGCCCCCTGGTTTGGATTTGGTGGGTCGCCATTTCCATATAGTGGTGGGTCAATGGAAGTCTATGTGGAACCTGAAGTGAATGGCCTCTCATGGTGATGCTTTAACTGGTGTCCATTTACCGTGAATGTTCTTTTTGAAGAAGGGTCTTGGACTTGCACTGCACCAAATGGGTAAACATTAGTAATAATAAAAGGTCCATCCCAACGAGAATTGAGCTTACCTGGGTGAAGTCGAAATCGAGAATTGAAGAGCATTACCTTTTCACCTTCATGAAATACCTTTCGAAGAATGTGTTTGTCATGGAGTGACTTTGCCTTTTCTTTGTAGAGAATGGAGTTCTCATACGAATCGAGACGAAGCTCCTCCAATTCAGTCAACTGCAACAATCTTTCTTCCCCAGATTTTTCACAATCAAAATTACAAGTTTTGACAGCCCAAAATGACTTATGTTGGATTTCAACTGGTAAATGATAGGCTTTACCAAAAACTAGCCTAAATGGAGACATCCCAATGGGTGTCTTATAGGCTGTTCGATAGGCCCAAAGTGCTTCACCAAGTCTATCGGGTCAGTCTTTTCTTGTGGGCTTAACAATTCTTTCAAGCACTCTTTTCACTTCTCTATTAGAAAGTTCAGCCATTCCATTTGTTTGAGGGTGATATGCAGTGGATGTTTTATGTACAACCCCATTTTTTTTCAAAAGTGACTCCATGGTTCTATTACAGAAATGAGTTCCTAAGTCACTTATCAAAGCACGTGGTGTTCCAAATCGATGGAAGATATGGGTTTTGAGGAACTCACTCACAGTTTGAGCATCATCTTTCCTAGTGGGTTTGGCCTCGACCCACCTAGAAACATAGTCAACGGCAAGGAGAATGTAGGATAATCCATTGGAAGGGGGAAAAGGTCCCATGAAATCGATGCCCCAAACATCGAAAAGCTCACAGAAGATTAATGGCTTTTGAGGCATTTCGTTTCTTTTGGAAATTGTGCCAAACTTTTGGCAAGTGGGACATGATTGACAGAACTCGTGTGAGTCCTTGAAGAGTGAAGGCCAAAAGAATCCAGAATCTAGGACCTTTCGAGAAGTCCTTTGTGGTCCAAAGTGGCCACCTCCAGGCATTGAGTGGAAGAATTCCAAGATGGAGGATTGTTCAGTTTCATCAACACATCTTCTAATTACCATGTCATCCCTAGTTTTCCAAAGTTTATTATCTTCCCAAAAATAATGCTTTGAATCACTTTTCATCTTTTCTTTTTGTTCTTTTGAAAAATATTCAGGGAAAACACCAGAAACCAAGTAATTGACAATTGGAGCATACCATGGTAACTTTGGAGTGAGAGATGAGAGGTGTTCAGTTGGACATTCAGGATCAATTATTTCAGAATGAGAAGAATTATAAATTCTACTCAGGTGGTCATCCACAGGGTTTTCTTTTCCAGGTTTATCTTTTATCACAAGTTCAAACTCTTGGAGCATTAAAATCCATCTTATTAGCCTTGGTTTGGAATCACTTTTCTTAAGTAAGAACTTTAATGCTGAGTGGTCTGTGAAGATGATGATTTTGGCACCTAAGAGATAGGGTCAGAATTTATCCAAGGCAAAAACCACAGCTAAAAGTTCTTTTTCAGTCACAGTGTAGTGTGATTGAGTTTCATCCAATGTTTTTGAGGCATAAAAGATGACATGAGGAATGTTTTCTCTTCTTTGACCAAGAACAGCCCCAATGGCCCTATCAGAAGCATCACACATCAATTCAAATGGTAAGGACCAATCTGGGGGTTGGATTATTGGAGCAGATGTGAAATCAGATTTGAGTTCAATGAAGGCTCTCTTGCAAGCCTCATCAAAATTGAATGTGACATCATTTTTAAGTAAACGAGTGAGTGGGAGGGAAATCTTGCTGAAGTTCTGAATGAATCACCGATAGAAACCGGCATGACCAAGGAAGGACCGAATGTCTCGAACTGATTTGGGTTCAGGAAGTGATTGGATCACCTCAATTTTGGCTGGATCAACTTGGATACCCTCTTGGGAAATTATGTTCCCTAGAACAATCCCATTTGAAACCATGAAGTGACATTTTTTAAAATTCAGCACAAGGTTGCACTTGACACACTTTTGAAGGACCAAAGAGAGTGAATGTAAGCAAGATTCAAATGACTCTCCATAAATGGTAAAGTCATCCATGAAGACCTCCATGCAATTCTCAAAGAATTCAGAAAAGATACTCATCATACACCGCTGGAATGTTGCAGGAGCATTACAAAGGCCAAAAGGCATTCGCCTATAGGCATAGGTTCCAAAGGGGAAAGTGAATGTGGTCTTTTCTTGGTCTTGAGGTGTGATTGGAATTTGGAAGTAGCCGGTGTAACCATCAAGAAAGCAATAGTGTGACTTTCCATCCAATCTCTCAAGCATTTGGTCAAGGAAAGGAAGTGGGTAGTGATCTTTTCGTGTTTCAGCATTCAATTTGCGATAATCGATGCACACACGCCATTTGTTTTTCACTCGAGTTGTGACCACTTATCCATGTTCATTTGTGACAACTGTTATCCCACCCTTCTTAGGAACGACTTGAATTGGACTAACCCATTCACTATCATAAATTGGGTAGATAATACCATCTTGAAGAAGCTTGGTAATCTCTTCCCTAACTACCTCAAGTATGAGTGGATTGAGTCTTCTTTGAGGTTGCCTAATTGGTTTGGATGATTCCTCTAGATGGATGTGATGCATGCAAAGGGCAGGGTTGATTCCTGGAATATCCTCTAGGGTCCAAACTAAGGCATTTTTGTTTTCCTCTAACACTTGAACAAGTTGGGACTCCTCAGTTTCAGAAAGTGAAGCAGAGATAATGACAGGGTAGGAGGGATCATGGAAAAGGAATGCATACTTGAGGTGTGAAGGAAGTGGTTTTAGATCAGTTTCAGCCTTGATTTGAGAGCTAGACAAGTTAGGAGCAGAAGAAGGGATTCCAGATGGGTTTGGATCATTTTCCTCAACATTGTCCAAGGTGGAGCAGTAGAGATCAGAGTTGATGTGGGATTCAAGAGACTTTTCAAGTTCCTCTAGATTGATGGAGTCTATAAATGAGAGGTCCACATAAACTTCACCATTTATGACTTTGTTAATCATGGTGCAGATTTCACAAGATCCTTTATCATTAGAATATGAAGAACATGGTGGGTTGGGGTTCTATTGAATGTTAGAAGTGTCCTCAAAAGCATGGATTGAGAATGAAGAGTGATCCTCAGATGGGTATCGCATGTCTTGGAAAATGTTGAACTTGACCAGTTGGTCACCGAATTCCATGGATAAGATGCCTGAATGGACATCAATCTTGGTTCTCGCAGTCATGAGGAATGGTCTTCCTAGAATTAGGGGAGATCGAGAAGAGGTTGTCTCACCTTCCATGTCAAGGACATAGAAATCAGCTGGGAAGATAAGATCATTGACCCAAACAAGAACATCCTCAATTATCCCCTCAGGACTGGCAGTGCTTCGATTGGATAATTGAATGACAACACCCGTTGGGTGCAAGGGACCTAGACCAAGGTTGGAGAAAATGGATTTGGGCATGACATTTATTGAGGCTACAAGGTCTATGAGTGCATCATCAAAGTTGGAACTCCCTATGACATGGAACCGTGAAGGTCCCTGGATCTTTGCACTTCATGGGAATGGACTGTTGGGTTGAAACATTTTCAATGTTCCTAAGTTTCCTCTTATGGGTGCACAATTCCTTAAGAAACTTGGCAAACTTAGGGATTTGTTTGATGGAATCTAAGAGGGGGATGTTCACTTCAACACGTCTAAACATGTCAAGCATTTCAGGATCAGGTTCAAAGGACTTCTTAGGCTTGGAGATGGCTTGAGGAAAAGGAATTGGGTTCCTTAGAGGAATTGAAGGAGGTGAAGGAGTGGATTCAAGTTCCTTTTCCAGCTTTTTGTTCTTTTCATTTTCTAGATCAACATCGAAAGGGGAGGTAGAGGAATCATCATGGGGCATAGAAATTTGCTTTCCCGATCTAAGTGCAATTGCACTTACATTACACTTAGGGTTGGGTAATGGTTGAGCTGGGAGTTGGGATGAATTGGATGGTTGTTCCTGGCTAAGGTGGGATGCAAGTTGACCTATTTGGGTTTCAATGTTCTTGAGGCTAGAACAGGTGAACGAAGAAAGATCCTCTACAACACTTTCCCATGGTTTTTTAGAAGAAGAGGCTTGTCCCAAATTGGGTTGGCCTTGATTTTGGTTCTTGGGAAAGCGATTGTATTGGGTGGGGAATTGGGAAGGCTCGTTAGGATAGTGGAATCCAGGAGGAGGATTGTTCCTTTGGGGTTGAGGAACAAAAGGATAAGGTTGATGGATGTTACCACCACTTTGACCATATTGGAACTGGTTTGGATTTTGATGAGGGAACTGAGGAGGATGAGAAATGGGATTACCATACCTCAGAGGTGGGTTAAAGGTATAAGAGAAGGGCTCAGAGTGGGGTTGGTTGAAGTTTCTAACAAACTGACCTAATTGTTGAGGGTTGAAGTTTCGCTGAGCATATGCCGCATTGAGCTCCATTGGACGAGATGAATCAGATGGATCATCTTGAAGTTGTGGACATGTGTCAGTCGGATGAGATGGAGAGTTGCAGATTCCACAATTCTTGATAGGTCCAGGGAATAGTGACTGTGGAGAAGATGAGGTTGGGGCTTTGGTAGCCACCGCTAGTTGACGCACAAGACCTGTAAGTTCACTCATCCACTCAGTCATCTTGTTGGGATCTATGGATTGATTCTCTTGGGCTTGTTTCACTTGAGCATGTGCTCGAGTATGGAATTGCTGCGTGTTTGCAGCCATGTTGCTTATGAGTTCTCGTGCAGCTGCAGGAGTTTTGTCAACAAGAGCACCGCCACTTGCGGCATCAATGAGAGTTCGCTCCATAGCCAATAACCCCTCATAGAAGTATTGGATCAGGAGTTGGTCAGGGATTTGATGGTGTGGACAAGTTGCCACAAGCTTTTTGAACCTCTCCCAATACTCATGGAGTGATTCATTAGGGAATTGATGGATGCCGCTTATTTCATTTCGGATAGAAGCTGTTCGGGAAGTGGGAAAGAACTTCTCAAGGAAAAGTCTCTTCATGTCAACCCATGAGTTTATGGAACCAGGTGGGAGGTAGTAGAGCCAAGACTTGGCAGAATCTGCTAGGGAAAAGGGGAAAGCTCTAAGCTTGATTTGTTCTTTAGAAAACCCTTGAGGTTTCATGGTTTAGTAGACCACTTGGAACTCTTTGAGGTGAAGATGAGGATCCTCACCAGCTAGACCATGGAAATGAGGAAGAAGATGAATCAAACCCGACTTGAGTTCGAAGTCAGCCTCTATGTTTGGATATTGAATACCAAGAGGTTGGTAATTCATATCAGGGGCAGCGAGTTCTTTTAGGGTTTGTTCCCTAGGATTGGCCATTTCAATTTCAATTGGTTGGATGAGGACTGGTTCTTGAATTATTTGAGTATCTCTTATGTTCCTCCTAAGTTGGCGAAGTGTTCGCTCAATTTCAGGGTCAAACAAATCCGAGGGATTGTTTGGAAGGCTACAAGGCATTCAGAGAGATTTTGGAAGAAAGAGGAAGATGGTTTTTTTCTTTTTATTTTTTTCATTTTATGATTTTTAAGAGGAAGACGGGTTTTTCTTTTTGTTTTTTTTCAATTTTTTTTCAAAAATTTTGATTTTTTTTGGTTTTTTTACAATAACCAGAAACTAATGACTACTTAAAGAACCATCCCCGGCAACGGCGCCATTTGAAAGTGTGGCCGATTGTCTCCTATCGAATGGTCAAAGTTCCGGTGCTCTGCTAATGTGTATAGCAGCACTCGGGTCGAATCCTCGGCGATGGTACTTCGTAATAGTCGATTGTTTTTAGTTGATTGTATTTTGATTAGGGGGTTTTGTTTGCAGAGCTTAATTGAAATGATTTATGGATGATGTTTGATTTACCAAATTGATAAAGATTGGGGTGAGTTAATTATTAGGGAGTTAAGCATGTGATGTCCTTGAGCCTTACTTTGTATTGCATTAAATTAACACTCATGTCATAAGTTGACGTTGATTGGAATTCCTAAGTGTGAAGGATTTAATCCAAGCCTTAACTTAGCTTAGCGTTCTAATCTAAATCAAAACTTATTTATGGTAGTGTATTTATGGTTCCAATAATCCATGGAAACTACTTGTTAAACAAAACATATCATTAATCCATGACATATTAAGTTTAACATACACAATATTAATTTAAAGAATACTCATCGAGAAAAACTCTCAATCACTTAACATCCCCGAATTATAACTCACCCCAATGAGAGATTTACTCAGCAATTTGGATGTTTGATATTCTGGTTAAAATAATTATGATGATAAATTAAGAATAGAATAAAAAGAAAGGGATTAGAAAAGAGTGGTACGTTGACACACACACACGAACGATGATGATAATTAAAAACGGATTTCCGATTGAATGAGGAAGCAAAAGAAGGGAATGGGATTCAATTTAATTTAAACTATTTTAAGAACAAAAATATTAAACTACAGAAGGTGGATGAGAATAAGAGATATTAAAGAAGTAACTTGCATTAAAACAGAATTACAAAGAAAGAGAATTACAAGATTACAAAAAAGAAGAACACAAAAGTAAGTGAAAACAAAGAGAGAAGGAAAGGTCTCTCAAGTGAAAACTTGAGTATGGAAGGTCCTCCCAAGCCTTTGGCAATGCTTTGGTCGTGCCAATATGATCTCCTCTTTTCTGAAATTCCAACCCCTCTCATGGAGAGAAGGGGAGAGTATTTATAGCCCAAGGAGTGGACTGTTTGCATTCCTAATCTGTCCCTCCACTTTCATCTCCAATTTGGCTATTTATACAGACGAATCTCCAAATATCTCCTTCTTCAAAGTTGTAGATAATAAAGTTTTCCGACTACTGTCAAAATATGGAGGCATTTGGACAAGTGTATACAAAGTTATTTCGGTTTTATTAAACAAAGGTAAACTGTCCATTTCTATCCATGCTTTTTCGATGGCCAAAATGTGAATGGATTTTTGAACAGTAATAAGCCTTCAAATCCGAATGAATTCTTCATCAAAGTCGGCCGCCTATATCTCCTATTTCCCACTAAAAAATATCAGCTCGATTTGATTCTTAAATCATGAGATATGTCATGAATAGTATACTGATTTTAATTCTCGGACAGAATGGTGGGCTGGACTTCAAAGCTTCATTTGGGCTCCTTGTACTTGGATTTGGGCCATGAAATTTTTATCCAAGATGACATGTAGTGTCCCCCGGATTATGGTGGAGAGTTAATGTTTTTGGACTTCTGTATTGAGCCCAGTAAATCAATCTTTAAGGCTGGTCCAGTTTGTTCACAGATTCTTTGGTCTTGTTTGTGAGGACCATATGACCCTTCAAATGGCAGAATTGGATCATGGTTCCTTCTAATGAAATGTTGTATATTGAAAGGATAATCCTAAAAAACAAGAACTACACAATTGGGATCAGTATAGTGATATTTATAATTAAAACATTAACCTGACTCAATTGGACTACTTCTAAAAATGCTCAAATATTATACTTAATATTAAAACATTAATATTTCACACAAATTATGCACATTTCATATAAAATAAGTAAAGGGGGAATATAATAAGTCATGAAAATATTAATAACATCAGTGGTTCACATAGGAGTCTCTCGCAGTACACAGCAGAGTAAGGTAGTATGCAGAGCAGGACAGTACACAGAAGTGTAGAGAAGTACGCAGAGTAGGGAGAAACGCGGAGCATCGCAGTTTGCGGAGGAGATGAATAGTATGCGGAGGAGCTGGATGGTACAAAAAAAATCAATGTGGATCACAGAAATAGTAGTAGTACATAGAACACCCAAGAAAGCCTAAAATTGGCCAAATAATTTTGCAAAATTAATCTTCATAACATATCAGTGTATAGGAAATTAAATTACATATGTGCGTGATTATGGGACTTCAACAGAGCATCCATTTACAGTTGAGGATGCATGAATTAATGTTAAACCATTGAAGCGACCTTCAAGTCGATAAACTGGTGAAGACCTCTCCAAGGTAGTGAGCCAGGGGGAGTCTGTGGGAGAGATATGAGGGAATCAGTGAACTATCTCTGAACCTTGTAAAGGCAATGTACCTGGTATAAAGTGACAGTGCTAAACTCTTGTAACCCAAAACTTGTGAAGATTAGTGGTTTTTGGTATGTCCAACACACTATCATTATATTCTACTTGGACATAGCCCTTAGTGGTGTACCAAGTAAAATTATTGTGTCCTTTCATTGCGTGTGACTGTTTTTATTTTGCATAAACTCTTCAGACATGTTTAACAGGTTCCTACCAATGTGGGAACAAGATCCATCAATTTAAAAGAAAAAGTTTACACCCTGGTTCACCCCTCCCCTCTCAGGGTGCTTTAGGGTCCTTCAGGCATGTCATTTCCAAAAAAAGTAATTTTACTGGATAAATCAAAAATTGAAGTGACAAATTCATTGCCTTACCCAACATGTGTGAAGCATGTTGGATCATTTTTATGAAATGAAAGATTCTAAAAGAGGATTATAAAATATTTCAGTAAGATTTCTCTCCATCCATCTAGATTTCTTTTGAAAGATGCTCATTTTTATTTCAATGGTTTATGTAGGGAATCATTTGATGAGATGAATAGAAGATTGATTATACCACCAATGATTCAAACACCAAATTTGGAAGAACCATTTGAGCTACAATGTAATGTTTTTAACCAAGCAGTTAAAGAATTCCTTTCTAAGAGAATCGAGGGAATAACACTAGTCATTTCCTATACCTTGAGAACCTTATATGCTTCACAATTCAATTAAAAAACCACATAAAAATATTTTTTAGCAATTTTTTTTCTTTAGAAATATTTATATCATATCTTTTGGGAACTAAAGTCACTATTTTTATGATCATGCAGCTCTTATGTACTTGATGAAGAAGTTTGAAGCTCAACTGAGGTTAGTGATATGGATTTTACTACTACATGAGTTTAACATAGAAATCAAGGATAAGAATAGAGATAAAATCCAATTGGAAAATCATTTAACTAGACTACCCAATACTATTCAAGCTAAAATTCCTAAAAATAACCATTGAATTATAACCTTCTAGGTGAGAAATTTTAATTGATTGAAGTAGAAGTGCCTTGGTATGCTGACATGGTAAATTATATGGTAACATATCAGGTCCCCTTTCATTTTAATTCTCACTAAATTAAAAAACTGAACGCTAAATCTAGATATTAAATTTAATAAGATCCATTTATTTAGAATATTTTCATTGAAAAAGTGATAAGAAGATTTTTTTCCTGAGAGTGAAATTGGCTCTGTATTTGATTTTTATCACACTCTAACTTGTGGAGGCCACTTTAGACCTCAAAGTATAGTAATGAAGGTTCTAGAATCTGAACTTTATTGGCCCACCCTTTATAAAGGAGCTCATGAATTTTGAAAAGGGGGTGAAAAATGTCAGTTTTTTGAAAATATTTCAAGGAGTCAAAAAATTCCCCCAAAATGCACCTAATTTTTTTTAAGATTTTTGAAGTTTGGGGATAGATTTCATAGGTTATTTACCAATGTAATTTGGAAATTATTATATCTTTCAAGTGAAATACTAAAAAAAATTCCTTTATCAGTGCTAGAAAAGGGTATTAACAGTGCTAGAAAAGCGATGTTAATTGAGGAGAAAATAAAGGGGGTCCCTTTTATCAGTGCTCAGAAAAGTGCTAATAAAGGCCCCTTTTATCAGTGCTAAAAGAAAGTGTTGATAAAAAGATCATTTTAGCAGCACATTTATTAGCACTAATAAAATTCAACAAAAATAAAAAAAAATTAAAAAAAAACAATGATCGGGGAGCTTTTAATAATGCTTGACCCCCCCCCCCCCCCCCCTTATCAGTGCTAGGAGGACCCCCTCCCACTCTCTCGTGCACTGCATATGCCTGTGTATCCGAAACTTTCTTGTGTGACCCTGCTTCCACCCAAACTCGAACCCAAGACATCCCCCTTGCACGCCTGCACCTTTACCACTAAGCTATTTAGTTTTTTTCTCTATTTAATGATATATCTATTTATATATATATAGTCATATTTATACGTATATTAATATAGATCCATATTAATATAAATATATTTAGTTATATTAATACATATATATTTATTCATATATTACTATATATATTTATTCATATATTAATATTTATTTTTATTTATTTTTATATATATATCTATATTTAATTGTATATTAATATCGACACATATTAATATAAATATATTTAGATATATTAATACTTATATATTTATTAATATATTAGTATATATATATTTATTAATATATTAGTATATATATATTTATTCATATATTAATATATATTTATATTTATATTTATTTATATATATATTTTTAGTTATAATTTTGTATCTATATATTTAATTTTATATTAATATATATTTATAAAATTAGTTTTAAATACATTTATAAAATATGTTTTATATGAGTGTTTATAAATAAATGAATAAATACATACATATATACAACACACAAACACACACACACACACACACACACACATATATATATATATATATATATTTACTAATAAATACATATATATGTGTATTTGAAAATCCATAGAATGTTAAAACGGCCATAACTTCTAATCTAGAAGTCTGTTTCAACTACACAACCAGTCAAATCGAATAAAATGAAACAATATTCGATATGATATGTGGTGTAGGCCTCGAGTACATCTAGCTCAGAAGTTATAGCTATTTTAATGTTAAAAAATTGGGGTATCCCGACTAAAAACTCAGTTTTGGAAGCATTCTAGGACTTTTGGGCCTCTAAAAATGAGCCTAAAGGTTCCCTTGGGTCACTAGTGTGTATAGATTGTCACAATCTTTTATTTGATATACTGTAGAGCTTAAACGGACATTGGGATCAAAAGTTATGGTTGTTTCAAATTTAAGTAACATTTTTAACTTATTTTAGATCTTTTCTTAATATTTTGGATTTTTTGTATCTTTAAATTATTATTAAATGATTATTAATCAATGATAATTAGAAAATTATTAATTAATAATATTTTTTAAATATTTTAAAACCATTTTCACTAAATTTATTATTTGTTAAATGTAATAGTCTATTTATACTTATCTAAAACATATTTAAAATATATATATTATATTTATATCAATATAAATATACTTATATAATAAGATATTATTTTTTATAATTTTTTTTGAAATATAAACTTTATCAGCACTAGGAAAAAGCACTGATAAATACCCCTATCAGTGATACTAAAAAAGTGCTTATAAAGGGGTACCCTTTAACAGTGCAAAAAAGTGCTGATAAAGGGGGGGCTTTATTAGTGCTAAAAAAGCACTGATAAAGGGCCACTTTTAACAGTGATTTTTTTAACGTAGTTAAAAGTTCCTTTTATCAGCATTTTTTAGTAATAATGAAGGGTGGCTCTATGGAAAACTAGTTTTGTAGTAGTGTTAGTTGATTATGATTCAAAATGGGTGGAAGCAAAATCCACCAGGACTGATGATGCTAATGTTTTTTTGTGATTTTGTTTTTCCTAACATATTTTTTATGATTAGAGTTCTCAAAGACATCATCAATGATTAGGGGACTCACTTTTCAATAGGATAATAAAGGATTTTCTGAAGAAGTATGGTGTGAATCATAAAACATCAACTCTTTATCAATCATAGACTAATAGTCAAGATGAGGTGTCAAATAGGGAAATCAAAAGAATTTTAGAAAATATTGTTAAATTGAACAATAAGGATTAGATCCTAAGGTTGTAAGACACAATTTGGGATTACAAGAAAGCCTAAAAAACCTTGATTATAATGAGTCCATATAGGTTTATTTATGAGAAATTTTTCATTTTCAAGTGTAATTGAAGCATAAAGAATATTAGGCTATGAGGAAGCAAAATTTGGATCCTCAATATACTAAGATAGAGAAAAAAATTGCAATTTTAGGAGATGAAGAAAATTATAAGGGAATATTTTGAAAATTCCAGTATTTACAAAAATAGAAAAAGAGTGCCACCTGAAAAGTCGATCCAACCAAAATACTTATATCTTGGAGAAAAATAGATGTTATTCAAATTAAGACACAAGATGATGCTAGGTGAACTTAATTCCAAATAGGAAAGTCTAATTATCATTACTCATGTTTATCCTTTCAGTTTTGTGGATATTATTAAGGATGGAGAGTAGGATCCATTCATTGTTAATGGACATAGGCTGAAGAAATTCCATGGGACTATTCCATTAGATCCAGTGGAGGAGATCACTCTCCTCCAACCTGTCTACTAATAAAATACATCAGTTCATACCTATCCTTTACTCTTTATTTATTACGATGATTCATTTTCAAATATTCTTAAATGTAAAATCCATTTTAATGCATTTAGTACACTACATTATTTAAGTGAGGGCAAGGTAACCTTTTTAGTTTAAGATTTTTTTTATTTTTTTTTATTTTTATTTTAAAATGTGTTTTTTAAATTTTTGTGATTCTTTTTCATTTTTTTGAAACTTTTGATCCGAAATGATTCTCTATTCCATTTTTCAAAACCATTTTAATGAGTTAAAAAATTTATTCTATGAAATCAATCTTAAATGAATGCTGAAAATGACTTTGTTTCAAGTTTAATTCTTTGGGAATTTTATGAAAAGTACTTTAATTTTTGAATCCCATGCCATATCTCATTGTCTTTTTTTTTGAAATCACTTTTCAATGAGGATTTTGAACTATTTTTTCATATTCTTGACATTCACCTCACTTATAGAGAGAACAAAACCATGATTTTTTTAAGCATAATTTGATTTATTCCTTTCAAAAATCGAGGATTTTAGGTACTTTTTTTAAAATGATTAAGGATTTTTTTTGGTTCTAAAGCCCCATTTTCAAAATTATCCTTTTCATTATGGAATTTCTTGTACATTTAATCCTTTTGTCCCTTATAATCCATAAACAACCTATTATGTTATCCACATTATAAGCCAATTTTCCCTATCGAACCTACTCCTGAAGTGAAATTACACGATCTAGTTCAACTTAAGTATGGGGGAAGCTATCTTGTGTTGTGATACTTTATTTGGTGACACTTTGCTTGAAAAATAAAATTTTTAAGAGATGTGTTTTATGCTGAAAAAATAAGTAATCCTGTTTAAAGTTATGCATTTTTTGAGCTTTCATGATAAGAGAAATTATGCCTTTCTAGAGCTTCCAAGAAAAATTATGTCTCATAAAATTTAATTTTTTTCTACTGAATTACTAAATGGTGTAAAATTTACTTCATTTTTTATGATTATGTAGTTTATTCTCTACTAAGGGTGGTGAGGAGGAGACCATACTTGAGTGAAAATTATAATATTTCAATTTTGATTCAAAAAGATCCAAACCCTCATCATTCAGACTCAGAATTTTTCACATCAAAATACTACCAAATGAAAGACAAAAAATAACCTTGAAAAGTCCTCATAATAAAAATATGTTTGTGTCTCACATTGGGTGTAGATTTCTAAATTTATCAAACCTATTTTGATCCTTTCATTGGTTTGGATTAGAAAAGACTTGTTGAAAATTGACATTTGTGAGATGAGAAAAAATTCATGTGAGGTAAGTGACTTGTTTGCATTGGAGGAGAAATGAAGAGGAAATATATTGAATGTTATTAATATAGAACTTGGGATAATTAATTTTGATGAGGCATGATACCTTTTTTTCTTGTTCTGGTATTGGTGGATCTCATTAGTATGTGTTTTGAATTTTCTTTGATTTGATGTTGACTTGTCTGAGAGTCGAAGTGATAATTGTAGGGAAATTGATAAATTTATTTTAATATTTTTTAATATTTTTTTCCAAATATTTAATCCAATTAAATTAATCAGTTTATATGATAATTTTAGTTTTTGGGTAAATTTTGGGCTTAATTGTGAAAATTGGTTAATTCTGGAAATTTAATAGTTTTTTGGAGCTTCTGTTTTTCAGGAATAAATTTTAAAATTTTGATCCAATTTTAGTGATTATTCTTTTAGTGTTATTTTATTTATGGCATCTGAATTTGTCTTATGGGCCCATATTCAATTCGAAAAACACTATTCCAAAAAAATCAATCAAGTGGAGAAATTGTTCTGGATTACATAATAGACCCAACATCAGTAATGAAGGATATATTGGTCTATATATATTCAAATTAAGTGATTTAATCTATATTATATATATAACTCCTATCCTAATTCTTAAAATAAATTTAACTAATAAATTCATTCATTAATTCATCCATTTAATGTGAGAAACTAAAGGGAGTTGAGGAGTCTCATCAGTCAGAAAAAGTCATCTTCAGTAATTCTAGAATAACTTTTTTTCTTATCCAAATGAAGAGATATTATGCTGTATAATTAACAAGATATATAGGAACAAATTTTATGAAATAAACTTCTATATATTCAACCATTTACTATTCTAAATAAACTCAATCTTTTATAAGAATGAATCTAGAGGGAAACTTTTCAACCACTCAATCCTATAAATATGAGTGTTTACATTCATTCAAATGTGTTGAAGAAGGAGAAATATGGTATGTTTTAGAGGATTTGAATCTTTAATTTATGTGGATTTTCTCTTTTTTTATTTTTATAATGATCACTTCTTCACCATTCGACTCTATTACCCTTCACATGGAGGGGTAAAGATTTTGAGTGATTAGGGAGGGGGATTTTTACTATTATAATGTCAATGTATTTTACATTAATGTAAAACATCTTTTTATATTTAATTATTTCTATTTTTAGTGGTTCCAAATTCTCTTAATTTTTGGGGTTTGCTTCATTCATTTTTTTATATATTTTGTTGAAGATCATTAAACTCTATCCACCAAGTGCAGTTTGTCTTGATCGAGAAGATTGTGTTAGGCAGTTAGGGTATAGAGATCATAGGAATTTCTGTGGAAATATTGAATCGTTTCTAGATTTATAAGGAAAAAAATTCTTGATTAGGACCTTCCTTATTTATTTGGAAATGGATTATGAATTTTCATGGACATAAGAGTGGTTTCCATTTCATCCTTCAACCAAGGGTGATTGAAAACTTGATAAAGGATTCTTTTATTTATAATTAAATTTGAAGAGAGTGAGAATATTTTTTATAACCATGATTAAATTGAAAAAGGTGATCCTACCCTAAAACCATCACTCTCTTCATCAATTTGGGTTCAAACATCATTTCAATTGCTTTCTTTCGTAAAAAAACAATTTCAAAAGAAATCTCATTTCTTTCTCTAATTTCAAGTAAAAATCACAATTATTGAGTTATTATCTCTATAGACAACCTAGGTTAACCAATTTACTGTATTTTAACTAAGGAAATATTTTTTTGTCCCACCCCATGATAGGAACATGTCAACCTGAAACAAATATCATTTTTCTAGTATTTTTAAATCAAATGTTTGATTATATAAAAAACCAATTTATAGATAAAATAATGTTAATACATATATAAATGAATAAAATATATATTAAATAAATAAATAATAGTTTCAAATCATTAAAAATAAAACTAAAAATAAATATCAACCCAATGAAATTGAAAATATATCCTATTTAAAAAGATAATGCATAATAAATTTGTGTAAAAAATAGATTTGGTTAAATAAAAAAAATTAAAATACGTGATAATTTAGAAAGAATTTACTTTCAATACTCAAGTGGGAATAAAAATTTAATAAAGTAGGATATAAAATAAAACCCCAAAATTTATTCTTGTAATATATTGGGCTTCTAGTGGACTACTTCTTAAAGATACATCATGAGGGAAGAGGGAAATAAACATATTTTTTCACAAAATTAGGGGTTCTAATAACATGAAAAATGAATACAATCAAACCAAATCCCTAAAAATGTAAAAAACATATCAGAGGATTAAATTTTCAAGGAATAATACATGGGATGGATGACTAAGAGAGAATCAAAAATTTGGGAGGCTTACTTGAGAGATAAGTATAGCTATCTTTGAACATGCAAGTAGAAAAGCACTAAGGGGGTGGGTAGGCAACATATCAATAATCACATTACATGGACGATGAAGCCTAAGGTCATATAAATATGGTAATGTGAGATTAGAATCCAATGGATCAAAGAAACGAGGGTTAGGTCTTTCACATGATATAAATGAGATATTTTTCATGAGAAAGTAAGAAACCAAAATGATTCAATCTGAATTTTGATAACATTATAAATGGTATATCATGTTGGTTATTTAATAATCAACATGAAAAAAAAATCATATCAGTTTAAAATGAACAACATTATTAATTATTTTTCAATATTATTTATCCTTAATATGACTTTTTATACCTAATATTCAATGTCAGTTTCTAGGTAACCGATGTAGAAAATAAAAAACATTTAAATTTCATGTCAGTTATATAATAAACATTGTGAAAAAATATTTTTCACATCTTTTTCATGTTGGTTATAAATAATTGAGAATAAAAAATCAACATAAAAAATATTTTTTTGTACCAGTGAAGGGATGAATTATAGATTTTACTCCCATTTCCATTTTGGGATTCCACGTGGTTTTTCCACATCATAAATCCAAACCTCTAAATAAGTGGGTCCCATTAAAACCAATTTTACTTATCTATCTTATGAATAAAAATATAACAATGTCACACTTTTATTCATAAATATTAATTCTACAAATCAAAAGTGATTCATTATACATAATAAATGTGTCTTTCGATTTAAACTATTACTTAGTATCAACATCTCAAAGTATTATCAGATTTAAAAGTTTTTGAAACATTAAAACTGTTAATATTTAAGATAAATAAAATATATCATACATACAATGATATTTTCATACAACATCACATTTTTTATCAATTTTATAGTTATTTTATTATATCCTTTTTCTGAACTCTCTGAAGATTAAACTCATTAAATCCTGTAAGAAGCGACACCACTTATAAGTTCACATTGGGAAAAATATTACAAAGTGTTTCAGTTATTAGAAAACATTACTCATTGAGTCTTAATGTTTTGTTAAAATTTTATAACTAAACCACTAGTAATAATGGACAATATTGACACCAAGTATTTGGGATAATAATTGTCAATATCAATAATCATCTTTGTAACTTTTTTTACCCATTAAAAACTTTGATTAGAATATACCTAGAGAAAGTATTGGTTTTTCATTATTATAATGATTTACTTTATGTTTTTTAACTCTATATCTTTATTATCTTCATGAATTATCTCTCTTGGTAGAGATTATATAAATTTATATGAAATTTTTTTATATGAAATTCTATAGACAATTATTATGGTACCATCTTGTAACAATTTTCTCACATAATAATGTCTCAAACTTATATGTCTAGACATTCCATTGTACTTGAAACTATACAATTCTGATAATGTTGCTTCACTACCACAATTAATAGTGATATGAGGTATCATACTATTCCATAATCTAATATCTAATAATGGATTTATAATTCATTCAACTTCCTTTTCACTTGTCACTAAGGCAATAAACTCCAACTCGATGGTCGAATGTGAAAAACATGTTTGTTTATTTCTCTCCCAAGAAACAACACAAAAATCAAAGAGTAAACAACCATACATATGTGGATTGATTATCAATAAAATTGTTAATCCAACTCACATCATTTTATCCTTCTAATATAGCTATATAATAATTTTTTTATAAACTTAATTTTTTTGTCTTTCTTAAGTATCCAAATATTATTATTATAAATTTCCAATGATCCACACTATTATTACTTGTATATCTACACATATTACATACCAAAAACAATATCAAGTATATTTCAACACATTTTATAAATTAGAGAACCAATTTCACTAGCATACTCAATTTTTCATATATTTTTCCTATATTCATAACAATTTTAACACTAGAATCAAATAGAGTATTAGAATCATTGAAACCAAGATGATACAATTTGTTTAACATTTTTTTATATATAATTAGAATGACTTAATGAATAAACCCACTATTTTTTCTAACTTTAATACCTAAAATATTATTAACTATTGAAATATCCTTCATTTTAAACAAAGAGGATAAATCATTCTTTTCTCCTTTATGAAAATAATATCAGTTCCATAAATTATCATATGATCCAAATATTGACACACAATAACTCTATATTATTTTTTAAACATTGAATAAACACATTTATCCACATTTTTATAAGTAAATTCATTATATAAAATAATACAATCAAATTTATTATGCCATTTCTTTTGAGTTTTCTTAAGGTCATAAATAGATTTAAGTAGTTTACAAACTTTATTTTCATTGCCTCATAAAAAACTTATGTTTTTTCCATGTAAATACCTTTATTTAAGTATAAATTTAAAAAGTTGTTTTAATATCTATTTTTTGTACATGCAAATGAATAACTGAAACTAATGTAAATAAAATCCTTATCAAAGTAATATGTGCTACAGAAGCATAATTATTAATATAATCAACCAATAATTTTTTTCTGAAACCATTGGAAACCAATCTAGATTTAGAATCTTGAATATCATTGTTGGAATCATACTTCTTTCTGAAAACCCATTTAAATCCAATAAGTTTTGAACCTCTTGGTAAATCCATAATGAACCAAGTATTATTCCCCATAATGCAATACATTTCATAATTAATTACTTCTTTCTAGAAATCAATATCTATAAAAGTCGTAGCTTCTTTATATGACTTTCGCCCATCTTATAGATTTAATAATATATGATACTTATTCGAAATATGATTATTTTGATCTCCCTTAATAAGGAAAACTATGGAATCAGGAAAAATAAAATATATATATTGATGTTTTTCCTTCCAACGTCTTGTAATCTATTTAGGTTCAACTTAAGAATCATCAATATTATATAATATTGTTTTTGAACTAGATGGATTATAATATATAGGTATATGAGGAATAACCTCCTCCACGTCATCTTTTAAAATTTTATTTTAAGAAAACTCTACATATCTTGAATCAATAATGAAATTATCTTCCAAATCCATAATTATATATGAGTTTATATTTTCTACTTATATTATAAAAACACCTTTAATTTTTCTATAACCAACTTTAGTTCTTTTAAAATTAGGCACTCTATGGAAATCTAAAAAAACCCCACACTTTAAAATATGAAATATTAGGTCTTCTACCTTTAAAAATTTCATATGGTATAGCTTATTTTTCTTATAAGAAATCATATTATGAATATTACATGTAGTAAATAAAACTTTTCCTAATAAATTTAATGGTATCTTAGATTTATAAATCATTTAATTTACTATTTATACTAAGGTATGATTTTTCCTTTCAGTTAATCCATTTTTTCAAGGTGTGTAAGAAGAAGTACTTTGATGAATTGTATAATCTTCTTAATATAACTCATTGAACTCAATAATAAATTATTCACCGCCTCTATATGATCATAATACGTTAATCCTTTTGGTTAATTAGTTTTAAACTTTAGATTTATACTTCTTAAATATATTAAAGGATTCAACCTTAGTTATAAGAAGATATATATGAAAATATCTACTGCAATCATCAAAAAATTACTAAAATAACTTTTCCCTCCATAAATTATTAAACCATTTAATTCAGAAATATTATAATATACTAATTCTAATATATCATAATTTCTCTCAACACTATGGAATGGTCTTTTAAACTATTTGAGATTCTATACATGTTTCGCATTTATTAAATTAATTTCCAAAGTTAATTAAGTTTAACCTTTTAAATTGTTTTAATGAATTATAATTAACATGTGATAAATTATCTTTTTATAAATTAGAGGATTAAATTAAGTAAATATAATATTCAATCATATTATTAATAGTTAGTTGATACATTCCATCATTTGAGTACCCCTTTACCACAAACATGAATCCCTTCAACAAGGTAACCCTTTTAAATTAAAATGAAACCTAAAATACCTTATTAATTAAAATATAAATAGAAAATAAATTATTTCAAATTTTAGTTATATACAACACATTAAAAAGATACAACTTCTTCCCAAAATTTAAGACTAGTTCTTTGTTTCATTGACCAGCGACATCGATGCATGTGTTATTTCAAAGGTGTACTTCCTTCATGATAGTACTTTCATCAAATGTTTTGAACATAGAATGATCCTTGTACACATGCACAACTACTTTAGAATCAATACACCATACCATCTTCATCGAAGTCATATTTACTTATAATATCATAGCAAATAGATTATCTTCAGTCATCATATTTGAATTGGGTTTATTAACTTTATTTAGATAACAATGTTCCCTTGAAAAATTCCTTAGTTTTCCATAGAAAAAGAATTATTTTTTATTTTTTAATGTATTTACTTTTTTATTTAATTATTGAATTTTCTTCTTAAAATTTAAGGAATAGTTCAATGGTGCCTTTATCTCATTGATATTAACCTTGGTATCAAATTTTGAATCCATACCCACGTCTCTCAGCATGGATTATTATTCAATGATAATAAGATTTTTTAATTGTTACAAGGAAATATCATCACTATTTTTAATGAGTGATTTACTAAAGTATTTCCACAAATTTAGAAATTTAGAAATAATTTCCCTAACTTGTAATTTTTCTAGTATATTAATTTTAAGAGAAGGAATATTGTTTTCTATAACTTGGATCTCATGAACTTACTCAAAAACAAGCTTGAAATAAACAATATTGAAGTTAAGATACTTTTAAATAAGAAATTTATTAGTACCTTCTTCTTTGTATTTTTATTTTAATTCAAGTGAATTCCATATCTCTCTAGAAGACTTGATTTGGAAGTAGTCATAAGGAAGATTTGATAATGTTTTGAAAATATTTCCTCAACACAAAACCTGATCATCTTCATTTTTATTCCTCATTTCTAGAATATATTTGACTTGATTCAAATAAATAGGGATTAATTCAGGATTTGGAGTAGGCTCATAAATAATGGGTGAAAGGTTTGGTTCCAGTATACAAAAAAAATATTCCTTACTATAAGAAGAAACTTCATCTTTTCTTTCCATCAGGAGAAGTTGTTTCCATTGAAACGGTCAATCTTGAAAATGTATTGCTTTATCACTTTAAAGGATTAAGAATCAATATTATAGGTTTTTTCTTGGATAAAAACTATTTTATTATTGTAAAAATCATAAGTCAAGTTAATAAGACAATAAAAATTAAAACACGGTGCGTGAATGAAGTTCACTATCCAAAATGGTTTGATCCACCTCCACTTGTTAGCATAGGGTTATCAGTGGAAAATTCCCTCAAGTATTTTACCAAGATGTTGGGACTTCCATAAAATAATTTTTGACATCCCTGGTGTGATGAAGTTTTCATAATACAACTGAAGAATTTCAGGATGAATAGATTAATTAAATCTAATCTCATCGTCCAATTATTTGTAGATCAAAATCATTATTATTGATATCGTTTCGATCCCACCATTTTTATCAAAGAACACTTTGATTCAATAAAAACAAGGAAAACTTTTTTGGGAGAAAACAGATTGGATTTCCAAATTTCTAAATCTAATCATTATGACTAATCTTGTAATTAGTCATTTTTTATTAAATATTTTTATGTATATTTTTTATTATTTTGTTTTGTTTTGTTATATATATATATAAAAAAATATTTTTGAAAAAATATATATTTTTAAAAAACTTTAAAATCATTTTGTAATATATATTTTTTAATGAAAAAACTAATTCCCAAGGTCCCTTTTATAAGGGATAAACTTAGTGAATTCTTCCCCCATTTCTAATGTGGTATTCCACATGGTTTGTCCACATCATTAATTCAAACCTCCAAATAAGTGGTTCCCATTAATACCAATTTTATTTATTTATTTTATTAATATAAATATTATAATCCTTCACTTTTATTCATATATATTATTTCTCCAGATCACAGGTGAGTCATTATACATAATAAAAGGTATCTTTAGATTTATACATTTACTTAGTATCAATATCTTAAAGTACTATCATATTATTATTTTTGAAACATAGAACTTCATAATATTTAATATAAACTGGACATATCATACTTACAATGATCTTTCTATCCAAAATCTCTTTTTATATCAATTTTATAGCCATGTTATTATATCCTTTTCAGGAAATCTCTAAATAGTAAACCCATTAACTCATGCAAGAAAAAGCACCACTTCTAATTTAACATAGAAAAAATATTAAAACATGTTTCCATTATTAGAAAACATAACTCATAAAGTCATAATATTTTATTAAAAGTTTATAACTCAACCTTTAGTCATAAAGATGATATTGATAAATTTAGTTGGTGTTATAATTTTCAATATCAACAATCATCTTCATAACTTCTTTTTACCCATAAAACACTTTGATTATAATATACATAAGGAAAGTCTGGGTTTCCATTAGAAAATTTATTATTCTATAGGTTTTATCACAATAACTTTATTAGTTGAAAAAATTATCTCTCTTGGTATAGATTTTGTAAACATATCCACAAGGTTTTTACCTGATCTCACAGAGACAATTGTTATGGTACCATATTGTAACAATTGTCTCACATAATCATGTCTCAAACTTATATGTTTAGATTATCCAATGAATATGAAACTATAGGGTTTCCATAATTTTGTTTCACGAACAAAACTCATAGAGATAAAAGTCATCAGACTAGGCTACAATCAAATATCCAGTAATAGATTCCTGATCCATTAAAATTCTTTTTCACATGTTTCTAAGGTGATAAACTCTAAATCCATGGTAAAATGTGAAATAAATGTTTTTTTCTTACTCTTCCAAGAAAAAACACAACCTCCAAGAGTAAAAACCCATCCATATATGGATGGATTATCACCAATACTGGTAATCCTACTTGAATCGATGTATCCTTCTAATATAGTTGAATAATCATTGTAGTATAAACTTAAATCATTGGCAATTCTCAAGTATCCAAAGATTCTTATTATACATTTATAATAATACACACTAAAATTTATAGCATATCTACTAATTTCACAAAATGAAAAAGAAATATCAGGTCTAGTATAGTACATTTCATATATTAAAGTACCAATTACACTAACGTACTCAAGTTATGCTACGGTTCATCCCACATATATAGTTTAACATTAGGATAAAATGGAATATTAGAATCCATGAAACCAAGATGATAAAATTTATTTATGATATTTTATATGTAATGAGACTATATTAAGGAATAATACACACTATTTTTTTTAACTTTAATACCTAGAATAATATCAACCATTCTTAGATCCTTTATTTTGAATATATATGATAAATAATTTCTTGTCTATTTACACCGATCATATTGGTTCTAGAAATTAACATATCCACCAGATATAGACATACAAAAACTATATATTATTTTTTAAATTTTAATAAAAACATTTATCCTCATTGTTATGAGTAAATACATTATGAAAAATAATTAAATCAAATTTCTCATGCCATTTATTTAGATCTTGTTTAGGGACAAAAAGTTATTTTATTAGTTTACATACTTTATTTTCATTACCTTGTAAAAAAAACCTTTTATATGTTCCATGTAAGACTTTTAATTTAAGCCTCCGTTTTAAAAATCATCATTAGAATCCATTTTATGGATATACAAATGATTAATTGAATCTAATGCAAATAAAATCCTTATCAAAGTAATCTGAGCCATATGAGAATACGTATTAATACAATTAACACCTTATTTTTATCTAAAACATTTGGAAACCAAACTTTATTTAAAATATTGAATTTTATCATTGGAATAATACTTCTTTATGATAACACATTTACATCCAATAGGTTTTGAACCTATTAGTAAATCCATAATGAAACAAGTTTTATTCCCCATAATAAAATCCATTTCATCATTAATTGATTCTTTCCAGAAAACAACATCTCTATAAGTTATATCTTTTTTATATGTTTTTGGATTATCTTTAATAGTCAATACCAAAGGATAATTATTTATAAGATGGTTATTTTGATATCCCTTAATAAGGAAAATTATGGAATTATGAGAAATAAAATCAAGATATAAATGTTTCTTCTTTCTAAGTCATTTACTCCATTTAGGTTCAACTTGGGAATCATCATTATTCTCTAAAATTGTATTTGAACTATATGGATTATAAGAGATAAGTATATGAGGAATAATCTCCTCCAACTCATATTTATAAAATTTACTTTCAAAAAACTCTGAATCTATTGATTCAACAATGACATTAGCTTCCAAATCCATAATTCTATATGCTTTTCTATTTTCTACATATCCAACAAAAAAATTAATTGTTCTAGGACCAAGTTTAGTTATTTTAGGACTACACACTCTATAGTAATCTAAACACCCTTGTAATTTAAAATATAAAATACTATGTCTTCTACTATTCCAAATTTCAAAAGGGTAAAACTTAGTTTTCATATAATAAATCCTATTATAAATATGACATGCAAGCAATAAAAATTCACCGTATAAATTTAATGGAAACCCAGATTTATTAATCATGAAATTTACCATTTTTACTAAACTATGATTTTTTCTTTCACATAATCCATTTTCATGAGTTGTGTAAGGAGAAATACTTTGATGAATTATACCATTTCCTTCATGGAAATCATAAAATTTATTCATTAAGTATTAAACACCCCTATATAAGGGTAATATTTTAATCATGTTGTTTAATTAGTTTTAAAGTTAATATTTACATTTATTAAACATGTTAAAGGCTTTATAAATTGTTCTAAAAAGATATATATGTAAATATCTACTACAACCTTCATAAAATACCTTTTCCCTCCATGAGTTAATAAAAAATTTAATTTAAAAATATGATAATGTAATAATTATAATATATTAAAATTTCTCTCAATAATTTTAAATAGTATTCTTAACTATTATAAATTCTACACATGTTTCACATTTATTAAATTCATTTCCAAATATGATTAACTTTGACTTATTTGTTTATTTTAATGAATTATAAATAATTTTTTATAAATGATCATTCCATAAATTTGATGAATCGGTCAAGTAAACAGAATATTCAGTCATATTATTAATATAAATTTGATACATTTCATCATTTGAGTACCCCTTCCCCACAAACATTCCTATCTTCAACAAGATAAGATTATCATATTCAATTGAAACACAAAAATCCCTTAAAACATAGAAGATCAACATAGACTAAATTATTTCAAGTTTTGGGTGTATACAACAGATTAAGAAGATTCAAATTCTTTCTCAAAATTAAATTCCAGTTCTCTGCTTCCTTTACCAATGACATCGATGCATGAATTATTTCCAAGGTGTACTTACATGAAATAGTACTATCATAAAATGTTTTTAATATTAAAATATCCTTGCACACATGCACCGTTTATACAAAATTAAGCGACCATCACATCTTCAACAAATTCATATTTACTTTATATATCATTGTAACTATATTATCTTCATTCAGTATATTTGTAGTGGGTTTATAAACTTTCTTTTTATAGTGACATTCCCTGGTAAAATTCCTTCATTTTCCATAGATAAATAACTCTCTTTTCTTCTTGTAAGGATTTCATTTCGTTTTTAATTGATGAATTTTCTTATTAACATGTAAGGAAACGTTTTATGGTGCATTTCCCTCAGGGATATTAACCTTATTATCAAATTTTGAATCCATACCCTTGTCTCCAAACATGGATTCTTCTTTAATGTGAATATACTTTTATAGTTGTTCCAAGTATATATCCTCACTATTTTTAATGAGGGATTTACCAAATACTTTCCACATAGGTTTAAATTTATCAATAACTTCACCAAATTGTAATGGTTTTGGAGTATTAATTTTAAGAGAAATTTTTTTGTTTGTTATAACCTGGATCTCATGAACTTGATCCAACACTGGATTTTTATCAACAATATTGTTGTTAATATACTTTAAAATAGGAAATTTATTGGTACCTTCTTGATCAGCTTTGTATTTTAATTTGAGTACATCCCATATCTATCTATAGGACTTCATTTGGTGAATGTAGACATAAATATGATTTGATAATGTATTGAGTACATTCCATTGACAAAAAAATCTGATCATATTCACATTTCTTCCTCAATCCCTGAATATGTTTCAATTGATTCACTTCAATGGGTGTTCCATCAGGATATAGAGTATGATCATTGAGAATGGGTGGAAGGTTTTATTCTAGGATTTCAAAGATATTCAACACTGTAAGAAGAAACTTAATCTTATCTTACCATTAAGAGAAGTTATTTTTAGAAAAACTATTAATCTTGATAATTTCTTGGTTCATCACTTAAGGGATTTAAAGTCCATATTATAGGTTCTTCCTTGGATAAAACCCTTTTGGTTGCTATAAAAATTAGATAGTAGACAAAGAGGATAATAAATTTTGAATCTCAATGTGTGAACGAAGTTCACTATCCAAAAGGGTTTGATCTACCCCCACTTTTTAGCATAGGCTACTTAGTGGAAAATTTACTTGAGGCTTTCACCAAGACGTTTGGAATTTTGTACACTAATTTCTTACAGTTTCATAATGACGTTGTTGGTAGAATACAATAGGATATTTTTAGGTTGAAGAGATTAATTAAAGATTATCTCATCATCCTATTATTTATAGATCAAAATTAGTGTGATTGACACTATTTTAATCCCACTGTTTAAATCAAATAACACTTTGATTTGATCAAAATAAGTCAACCTTTGGAGGGATGCAACTAATTAGATTTTAAAATTTCAATATATAATTATTATGACTAATCTCATCATTAGATGTTTTTTATAAAATATTTTATTTAATATTTTTTTAATATTATATATATAAAAATTTTACTATATGTATATATAAATTTAAAATAATTTTTTAATATATATTTTTAATGAAAAAACAATTCCTAAGGACCCTTTTATAAATGATAAACTTAGAAAACTCTACCCCTATTTACAATGTGTAATTTTGCATGGTTTTTCTACCTCATCAATCCAAACCTCAGAAAAGTGGGTCCCATTAAAACCACTTTTATTTATTTATTTTATGAATAAAAAATATAATAGAAATAAGGAAGACCCTCATGTGAGAGTGTAGTTAGATCCCATGCCTCACAGTTAGTTATCATGATGTCTCTTATGGATTCGATTCATGAAAAATAGATTAAAAAATATAAGAATAGATGGAACTAATGGTCTTACTTATTTTTTCAAAGGAAATGATGAATACCCCAAGAATCCTCAAATAATAATGATGAGATTAAAATGGATGAGTATCTTCACTAAGGTATATGTAAAGGAAAAAAGGGAACTATGTTTGTAGGTGGTTTATCTTTGATTCTCAGGAATTAACCTCTACACCATAAGGATTAATACAATTTTTCCAAGACAATGAAAAATTAATCATCCAATAAAACTAGCATGTATTAAGAACCAGTTATTAAGGTCAACCAGATTACCTTTGATCAGGATGAAGACTCCATGTTCTAGGAAGGATGATACAAAGGGAACCTTTCAAACTCCTCTCACTTCAATAAATGATAAAGATAATATTTGGAAAGTTTTTCAGAATAACTTGTGAATAAACTCATTAAATAATAGAAAGTGGGCATCATTCTTTCACTAGAGGACCTAGAAAAATGTGAAATTGGGACATTTCCTTAGGGCCTCAAAAAAACATTATTTTGATCACCAAATTGTTTGTACCAATTCTAAGTTAATAGTGACCAACTTTATATATTATGATTACCTAGATGTTTTGGACTCATAAATTTAACCAAAAAATACCATCCCACTTCTTTAGGTTTGGGATCTAGAACTTCTGACTGATGCATTTCCCTGATTTCCTTGGGTTGATGTTTTGGTTCTCACTCATCAAAAGTTCAGGTATATTTTTCTCTTTTTTAAAAAATAAAATTATAAAATGGAATAACTATATAGATATTTATATAGAGAGAAAATGATGAAAGCCTAAATCAATCACATATAAAACATATATTTTATTTTTAAATAAATTAATAAATTGATGTTTTAAAGAAAACCCCAAAGGATTAAAATTCTATTTTTCTAAAGGACTGAGAAAAAAAATATGTATGGATTTTCTTCCATATAGGGGTTAATAGGGATTGAGAAATTTTTTATGGATTTACTTCCATACAGGGGTTAATGGAGTAGAGTGAAATATGAAGTGACTTTTTAAATAAAAAAACTAAGGTCATTATAGGTGATTTAAAAAAAGAATTGATAAATGATGTGTTTATCCATGATTTTATAAGAACTAATAAAGAAAGTGTTTATATGGGGTTTTATAGGAATTTATAAAAGTTATCTTAAATATAAAAATACTATTGGTCATGGTATACCAGTGGGGTTGACTCGAGCTAGGGAGAAACTTGGATATCCACTCAAACCCATGAGTTCATCTAGTGTTTCAGTATGATTTATATATATAAATATATATTATATAACTAATGTTAATTGTATTAGATATTATTAATATTTTCATCCCACATTGTTATGATTTATCTTTTGTAATCATTTCATCATTTATAAATAATTAACCCCACAACTTTGTGAGGTATTAATTTCCATTCAACATGGTATCAGAGGATATTTAACACTCCCTATGTGTCATCCCTCCCTACGATAGATCACAAGCATGTCACTTATAGTTGTGTGTCTCCCCTCCCCGCGATGGCCCCCACGTGTGTCAACCCTCACTAAGATGCCCCTTGTGTATCGCCCTCCCTATAATGACCCCCCTAGAATGTCTCCCCTCCTTGCAATTTCCCCCCTAGTGAATGACTCCTCCCTACACCACACCCCTCCACCCTGTAATTCCCCCACCCCTCCCTATCCTATAGATCCACCACCACTACCCCTCTTTCCCTAACCCACCTCTTGTCCACCATCAACAATCACCTTAACCACGGGGTTCCCCCTACATGCTCACACCAGAACCATGACTTTGTCCCAACTTTATATTCCATCATTGATCAAAGTATGTAAAGGTTTTGTGATTTCATAACTTATTGTCTACCAATTATTCACCTTCTAAATGTGTACCTTCAACACTCAATGACCCTCTTCTTATGGTATTCTATCACCCTATAATATCATGAGGTGCCACTGTTTCTCATGGTAATCATCCAGAGGTGTGTATATCCCAATATTCCACCTCATGGGTTCTCGACTCTGGTGCTTCAGATCACATCATCAGGGATACATGTATTCTTTGGTACTATAGGTCAACTTCAACTGGATGTAATATTACTATAGTCTATGGTCATACAGTGAAGATTTTTGGTTATGGGCATTGTATGATTACATATGGATTGATGATATTTGTTGCTTCCTTTGTTCCCAATTGTCCCTTTAATTTACTATCTATTAGTAAAAATTGTCTGGGAATCTTCTCACCTACTTTGGTTATCTTTCAGGATCATTCGACAACTTGGGTTCTTGGTAGTGGATGCCTTTAGGGTGGTGTATATATCCTTGACTCGGGCCCAACTCTCTATTGTCCTTTCACATTTGATCATGACCTCCAGCTTCACTATTTCCTTGGTCATCCACCTACCCCTATTATTTAGAAACTTTTTCCAAATTTAGGTCCTCTTATTTCTTTTAACTATGAGTCTTTTCATTATTCAAAGAATCATTGGATCACCTATGTTCTCTAAGAAATATCCCATGCACCCACTCCTTTTCATTATGTTTATTCTGATATTTTAGGACCCAGATCTAGTATAGAATGTCCTGACCCGGGTGCAACAAGTTGGTGCCCCGATCCAGCCAGTCACATGGCCTCAAGTGCACCTCACTGTATGCTAGAGGCTGTCGAATAGTAAGGGTTTGATAATTAATTAATGGGGATACTATACCATATTTTATTAGAGTAATACACCAATGGAAATAATCAAAAATATTGTAATAAATATATAATAATAAATAACCCAAGTATATAATAGTAAATAAAGAAGGAAATACAATATCCAACTAAAGTAGAAACATTCCATGCTAATGTACATGCCAAGTGTCTAAAACGAAAACTCAAAATAAAGACACTGATGAATCCCAAGTAGTTCCCGAACCACATCTGGTTCCCTCATCCAAGATCCATTCCCAAATTATCCATGTAGCATCTTTTCCCTTAAACTATTGTGAAACAATAAAGTCTATTTTGGTATCGATCAAGCATCCCCAATAGAGTGTGAGTATGACTGAGTAGGCCACCACCAACAGTGTCTAAAACAATATCCAGTCAAAAATAGTGTACTCGGTTCTATGAATAAATAATTACAATGAATAATTAAATAGTTGTCACATTATCAATTAATCATTATTTAACCATATAAACCTTGGGTTCTCATAGACACTCGTACCTCAATGCCTACTTCGACCTATGTCAGGGTCTAAACTACACCCAATGGATATCACATATCTAAATGTCCATGTTATTGTTGTTATTTTTCCAAAATAATGACCATGTTACCATTCATTAATTCATACAATTGAATGACCATGTTTGTATACCTTATTTTACAAAATGAATGATCATGTTACCATTAATTAGTTCTTGCAATTGAATAACCATGTTACCATTATTTATTTAAAAAATTAATGTCCATGTTACCATTCATTAGTTCTCAAAATTGAATGACCATGTTACCATTCTTAATGTCACAAATGAATTACCATGTTACTATTCATAAATTCTCACAATTGAATGACCATGTTACCATTATTTTGTTCACAAAATTGAATAACCATGTTACCATTCTTTATTTTATAAATGAATAACCATGTTACCATTCATTAATTTGATAATCACATATATCATAATAACATAATATTACATATATATCAATCACCCACTAATTAATTCAATAATTAATTAATCCTCTAAAAATTTCAACATCCGATAATTAGTTCACCAATTAATTCTTCAAACACACAATTTCAATATCTCATAATTAATTCACCAATTTATTATCCAATTCATAACATCAATATTACATAATTTATTTCCATTGTTAATTATCCCCAACTCCAACAATTTCAAAATTCCATAAATAATTAATTCACTAAATTAATTAATTCCATTAGAAAATTCAATTTCTAAACAAATCTAGAAATTCTATAATTTTCATGCATGAAATCAAAATCATGACTATGAGATTCAAATATTAGACCACCTGCCTTTAACAAAAGATCCAACAAAGTTTCCAATGGCCAAAACCCATGAGGAAAGACGTGGATAGTTTCTAAGAGGTTCCTATATTAATATTGATCCAGATCAAAACCAATAATACAATTACTCAAGGGATTTTACTACAATGAATTAGAGAAGAAGGAAGAGAAAGAATAAATCTAACCATGAAGACTTACTAGGTATTGATCACATAAACATGATTTCCATAAGGGTTTTTTGAATATGTTGATAGGAGAAGAGATGAAATGGATTCCAAAAAAAATAATCCATACAACCACTTTAAAATTGCAGTTCGGGAATTTAAACATTGTGTAATTCAGTTACATGTCATGTAAATATTTTTAATGGTTTTCACTGAAATATATTTTTCCTCAGATTTATTTTATTATAATCCATGAACAATTACATGACATGTAATCCACTTACACAATGTGTAAATATTCAACAGTTGTTTTCAACACATTTTCTCATTAAATCCCCTCAACTAACCATGAACAAATTTTTAACACTTAACCAATTTATACCCAGACTCCATTAATTAAAAAAAATTATACATCCCATAACTTTATGTTATTTTATCCAACACAAGCTCTCCATCTCCAAACAATACTGGGCCACTAAGGCTCAAATACAAAATCTTAGAGAGAAAAGTGCCTAAAAAGATGTGATCTTAAAATCCAACCACCTTATTACAGCTCATCCTTGATCTAAACCTCCAATAATCTCTAATATTCCAAGACATAGAGATCAGTCTACTGATCCCACAAATCTACTTCACTTTCCCAATTTTTCTCTTGTCACTACAACAAAACAAGCCTTTAATAGCACAAAAACAGCCTTTATTGGCACTAGAGAAGCGCTGACTACTAGAGCAAGGTTAAAATATCAAGTAATTTATAAGAACTAAAAAACACCATTAATCATCACTTATATAAGCATTGATAAAGGAATCATTTATCAATTCTTAGAAAATCATTGATAAAGTAATCCTTTATCAGCGCTTCAAAATGAGCTAATAAAGGGGCATACTGCAATGTAATGTTACAACACATTGGCCCACCAGTGTAGTGTTCTATAATAGCACACCAAAGCAGAAAAAACACCAAAAAAACAAAATAAATTTAAAATACAAAACTTAAAATAAGAGAAAAAAATCTAGGCTTATTTTCTCGGTTTTAGCGGTATGATACGCATTTTAAACTAAAATGATACTTATATATTGAAAAAACATACCTGGAGTCATACCGGTCAAAAAATGTGTTAGATTGAAGTTTGGTTGATTAATACACATACCAAATGACTTATAGATCATTTTCCTAATGTATTATAACAATTCGAATGTGTTTTCCTGGTTTTGAGTACATCGCTTGTCTCTTTTACTAAAATGACATTTTAAACTAAAAACATGAAAATTGACTCATACCAATCATATCATGCGTTGGTTTGACATGATACTGATTCTTATATGTCAAAAATTACTTATGAATCATTTTCCTAAATTATAAAGACAATTCGAGTGTGTAGTATCATTTTTTAGGGAGTGATACTTTTTGAACTAAAATTTTGATTTTAAACTGATAATGGACATATTGAGTCATAGAAGATATATTGTGCATCAGATTGAGGTATGGATGATTCCTACACATCAAAAATGACTTATAGATTGTTTTTCTAAAGTATCAAAACAATATGAATGTGTTTACTCTATTTTGAGTAGGTGAGTTTTAATTTTTACTAAAATTGATGTGAATTTTAAATAAAATGAATCACTTTGAGTCATATCGGTCACACCATGAATCAGATTAAGGTGTGAATAATTCTTACACTTACCAAATGGATTATGGATTGTTTTCAAAAAATATCAAAACAATGTGAAATAATTTACTCAGTTTTGATTATGCCACATGTCTTTTTTACTAAAATGAAATTTTAAAATGGAAGCATTCACCTGGACTCATACTAAACACATCGTGTATTGGTTTGATGTGAGACTAATTCCCATACATCAAAAATTAATTATGAATAAATTTCCTAAATTATCAATAAAATCTGAGTGTGTTTGCTTATTTTTAATTGAGTGCCATTTTTTGAACTAAACTGTTGGTTTTAAACTGATAATGGACACATTGAGTCATATTGGGCACACGATGCGTTGGATTGAGATGCAGTTGATTCCAATACATTAAAAATTAATTATGGATCATTAAGATAAAGTATTAAAACTATTTGAATGTGCTTTTTTTGAGTAAGTTAGTTGTCCTTTTTATTAAAATTGATGTCGTTTTTGAATAAAAAGGTGCACTTGGAGTCATACCGGTCATACCTTGCGTCAGATTAAGGTATGGCTGATTCCAACACATCTTAAATGACTAATGGATCTTTTAACTAAAGTATAAAAATAATATGAATGTGTTTTCTCAGTTTGGAGTAGGTGAGTTGTCATTTCTACTAAAATTGATGTCAATTTTAAATAAAAAGATAAAATTTGAGTCATATCGGTCACACCGGGAATTGGATTGACGTGCCACAAATTATTACCTCTCCCAAATGGATTATGGATAGTTTTTTATAAATTATAAAAATAGTATGAATTTTTTTACTAAGTTTTTAGTATGTCACATGTATTTTTTACTAAAATGTCATTTTAAACTATAAACATGCACTTTGACTCATACCAATCACATCGTGTATCAGTTTGACATGAGACCAATTTCTACACATAAAAAATGACTTATGAATCAGTTTTATAAATTATCAAGAAAATATGAGTACGTTTTTTGGGTTTTCAGTGAGTGACATTTTTTGAACTAAACTATCAGTTTTAAACTCATAATGGACACAATGAGTCATATCGGGCACATTGTGCATTATATTGAAGTGAAGTTGAGTCCTACATATAGAAAATTACATATAAATCATTTCCCAAAAATATCAAAACAATATGAATGTGTTTTATTGGTTTTGAGTAGGTCAGTTTCATTTTTATTAAAATTGATGTCGTTTTTAAATAAAAAGATGCACTTGGAGTCATACTGGTCACATCATGTGTCATATTGAAGTACGACTGATTCCAACATGTCTTAAATGACTTATGGATCATTTTCCTAAAGTATCAAAACAATCCAAATGTGTTTTCTTGGTTTTGAGTAGGTGAGCTGATTTTTTTACTAAAATTGATGTCAATTTTAAATAAAAAGATTCACTTTGAGTCATATCAGTCCCACCGTGTTTGGGAATTAGGTGTGGATAATTTTTACATGCCTCAAATTTCTTATGGATCAATTTCATAAATTATCAAAAAAATTAATTTGTTTACTCATTTTTTAGTGCACCACATGTATTTTTTTACTAAAATGTTATTTAAAACTGGAAACACGCACTTTGACTCATACAGATCACATTGTGTATCAGTTTAATGTGAGACAAATTACTACATCTCATAAATTTATTATGAATAAATTTCATAAATTTTTAAGAAAATCCAAGCGTGTTTTCTTGGTTTTTAGTAAGTGAATTTGTTTGAACTAAACAGTCGATTTTAAACTGATAATGGACACATTGAGTCATACCAGGAACATCGTGTGTCAGATTGAGGTGAAGTTGATTTCTACAGATAAAAAAATAATTATGGATGATTTACCTAAATTATAAAAACAATATGAATTATTTTGATCATTTTTTGAGTAGGTCATTTGTCCTTTTTATTAAAATTGGTTTCATTTTTAAATAAAAAGACACACTTAGAGTCATACCAGTCACACCATGCATCAGATTGAGGTACAGATGATTCATACATATATTAAATGACTTATGAATTATTTTCCTATAATATCAAAATAATCTGAATGTGTTTTCTTAGTTTTGAGTATGTCACTTGTTTTTTTACTAAAATTTCATTTTAAACTCGAATCACACACTTTGACCTATACTAATCACATCGTGTACCGGTTTGATGTGAGACCAATTCCTACACATCATAAATGACTTATGAATCTATATCCTAAATTATCAAGATATTCTAAGTGTGTTTGCTTTTTTTTCATTGAATGACATTTTTTGAACTAAATTGTAACTTTTAAACTGATAACGGACAAAATTATCCAAAATAATAATTATTTATAATTAATATAATTTAAAAATTATTATTATTAGTAATTTTTTTAGTTTCGTTAAAAAATAGTATTATATATATACATATCAAATAATATATTTTATATTTAAATAAATTTAAATATGATAAATAATATACATATATATATATATAATTATATTCAAATAAAGTTAGAAATATAATTTATATATATATATATAACATATATTAAATATTTAGTTAGATTCAATTTATTAATCTACGTGTCTAATGATGAGTGACCTCCATTTTATAGTTTTTGATGGTGGAAGGAGGGAACCCTGTTTAGGTTTATTTCCTATCGAGGTAAGTGTGAACGAATTACATGCATCCATCGACCTCTTTTTCCAATCATATAAAACCCTATCATTTTTTAATAAAATAAAACCTATTAAAAACGCCAAGTTTTATAAAAATAATATTAAAAAATCCCAAACCAATTATTTTATTAATGTTTTATTCAGATCCTGGTGGCTAATTTCAAGGATAAAAATAAAAGTAATTCATCATGAACTCTGCCTCCATGTCAAATTAGAGTAGTATAAGAAACATAGTTTCATGTCCAAAAGAGATGGGGGATGAGTCTCAAGGAAAAAAAATGCAATGACAACTATTTGGGGGATGAAATTGATGAGGATGACAATTGTACTTCATTGTGTTCTCTAAAAGTGGAAATGCCTCCCATTTGTGAGAATTAAACCATAAAAACTAGTTATTAACTTGATGCCTCCATTACCACCAATTCCTTCCAAATAAAAACTCCACACAGGTAGAGAAACAATAGAGTGAAGGGTGGGAAATAAATGAAGATAGAAGAGACCAGAGAATCAGAATATGCAACTGTAGTGTTATGCATCCCATGGGTCTTGGGTTGCTACAGTTTAATTTCAGTAGACAAGTGTATGTTACTAAAATTAATTTATTTTATTTAATGTGGAGGCTGATTTAATGACGAGTTACTTTAATTTTTATATTTAAAATTACGCACAAGGATCCAATTAAAACTTTAATAAAATAATTGGTTGAGTATTATTTTAATATTTTTTTTATAAAACCTGGCCTTTTTAATAGGTTTTATTTTATTAAAAAATGGTAAGGTTTTATATGATTAAAAAAGAGTTCAATGGAGGCATGTGATTCATTCACACTTACCTTAATAGGAAATAAACCTAGACGGGGTTCACACCTTCCACCGCCAATAACTATAAAATAGAGGTCACTCCTCATTTGATGCATAGATAAATAAAGTGTATCTACCTAAATATTATATATATATATGTTATATATATGTGTGTGTGTGTCTGCATTATATTAGTTAAATTATTTGAATATAATTATATATATATATATATAATATTTATAATATTTAAATTTATTTAAATATACAATATATTATTTGATATATATATATAAACTATTTTTCTATGAAAACTTAAAAAATACTATTAATAATAATTTTTAAATTATACTAATTATAACCAATTATTATTCTAGGTAATTGTGTATAAAATATAATTATTTAAAATTTGGAAAGTTTAATTATTTCAAAAAAAAATGTATATATAGTTACCTAAATTTATTATTTTGAAAGTAACATGAGTTTACAATATTTTATTGTATATTTAAGTATAAATTATATTACTATTAATTAAATGTATATATAGACCTAAAAAGTATATATAGACCTAAAATGATGAATACCTAAAAATAATTTTTAATATATATAATTTTATAACTTCCATTCACTGAGGAGATGAGCCCCCCTGAGACTCGCATTGAATAGCCTTTAAATTTCATGGGTCAATAGAAACGTCCAAATGCCTCTACCCCATCAACCCTTCACCAAAACCAAGGTTAAAGACCTTGTCATTTTCTCCAGAAACGGTAACCTTCTATTGTTAGTGATTCTTGGTCCCTCGCCTAGAGGAAAATGTAGAACAAACTAATTTCTTATAGTAACCGCAGAAATTGACCCACGATTCAATCCACATAACCTTCTTGCATCAAAATTATTCCCCTACTATAATACAAATATAATTTTTAGGCACTCTTGAGACATCAACTTCCATGAAAATGTGAGGATAAATAGGATGGAAAACTGATCGGGTTCTACTATCAAAACATAAATATCTACCAATGATATTCCCTAGCATGTGTATAATCACTGGATTTTGAAAAGGTAAATAAATCTTGGGAAACTAACCCAAATCCCTATAGTTTGAATGTCATTCTTCATATGTAAGTCATATGACCACCTGAAGAGATTGAACCAGAAGTCGTTGTAGCTACAGGGGGGACTGGACTAAGCCCTAACAATATCTTCCTCTAAATCAAACTAAATCATGATGTTCCTTTTCATGATAAGACCTACCGTTTCTCGATATTATAACCCACAATACTAAAAGATTAACCTATCAAAGGTGTCCAACTATGGGAAATGCTACTAAAAATGCACAATAAAGATGAGATTAAGAAGAGCTGATTTCGTGTTGTACTCCGAGGTCGAGATCGAAAGATTCAGAACACCATTTAATAGATCTGGGTCCTTAGGGTGAAAATTTTGAGGGAAATGTGGGAGAACATATAAGTTAGATAAAGGGGAGAATGAATGAGAAGCACCCTTGAAGGGTTCATAGCTGGTTGGTATTTTTAATTAGATCGGGACACTTTTATCAGTGCTTTTTAAAAAGCACTGATAAAGAGAACTTTTATCAGTACTTATTATTTAAGGACTGATAAGAGACATATTTATCAGTGCTTTTTTAGAACTGATAAATATTACTTTTATCAGCACTTTTTGTAGTGTTTATAAAGCCTTATCTTTATCAGCACTAATAAAAGCACTCATAAACATTTCTTTTATCAGTGCTTATTACTTAAGCACAAATAAAGGATTTATAATCATAATTATAAATAAAAATTTATATATATATACTTAATCAATATATATAAATATAAATATAGTAAATATATTCCTTATTAAAGTACATATATTATAATTTTATAATTATTTAAATATATAATTATTTATTTATAATTATATAAACATTTTTAAAAAGAATATTTACATTATTATATATATATATATAATAAATATATATATATATAGTAAATATATTCATTATTTAAGTAAATTTATTATAAATTTAATAATTATTTAAATATATATAATTATTTATTTATAATAATTTAAATATATATAATTATTTATTTATAATTATAGAAATAATTTCAAAAAATATTTATTTATTTATAATTATAAATATATAATTTTATAAATATAGTATGTACATTTTTAAATATATTTATTTATAAATATTTTTTATAAATATTTTTTTATAAATATTTTTTTATAAATAGTTTTTACAGATTTTTTTCTAAAATTATTAATGAATATCTAATTTTAAGTGCATGAATGTTAAAAATGAGTGAAATTGAATAAATTAAAAATAAGTGCACTTTAATAATATTGAAAAAATGGATAAGTTCTGTGTGTGTACATTGTATATAAAAATGAATTAATTATGTATATGTGAAATCAATATAACACCCATTTGATCTATGTTAAATTGAAAAATCCAATGACATTCAATTATAATTCAATTACCCTATGCAATTAGTTAGTACTTTTAATTCATATTAATTTTTAATTATAAATCATTATTCACTAAATATAACACATAAATATTTTTTAATATATGAATCATATTTATATACATTAATATATATATGTGTGTGTGTGTGTGTTTAATATATACTATTTATTAACATTATCAATAATCATCTAATTAATAAAATGTTTACTATTTTTCTCAATTTAATTATTTTTTATTTTAATTTGTTTAATCTTCATTCTACATATCTATATATTTAATACATACTATTTATTAGTATTTATAATTTATATATAGTATAATCAATTTATTCATTTTATCATTGATTAATTAATTAATTAAATTTGTAATATTTTTTTTAATAAACTCATTTTTTATTTTTTATTTTTTATTTATTTTATTTTATTTATTAGGTCCTTTATCAGTGATAAAAAAAATAAAGATAAAGGACTTCATTATGAGAGCTAAAAATATAGTGTTGATAAAGGGTATCCATCATGAGCGCTAAAAATAAAATGATGATAAATTATACCCTTTATCAGCGCTAAAAATAAAGCACTGATAAAGGGGACCTTTATCATCACTTAAAAAAGCGCTGATAAATGGTTAAATTTATCAGCGCTTTCTTTAGCACTAATAAAGATTCCATTTATCAATGGTTTTTTCTAGCACTGATAAATACCATCACTGTTAAATGCAGGTTTTGTAGTAGTGTGTATACACCCATGTTTCCACAACACACAAACTATCTGCATAATCCTTCCCCACAACACTTTCTCACGGTGATCTAATACTCATATCATATGCTCCTCAACGGACTCAACTATCTCAAGATAAATATCCTACACTTTGATAACACGAGAAGGGTCAAGATGGTACTTCCATAGTTGTGATATATTGAAAACATCATACATAACACTATATTTCTATGGAAGATCCAAATGGTACGATATCAGCCTGATTCTCTCCACTACCTCAAATGGTCCAATGAACTTGGGAGCCACCTTGACCTACCTATGCATCCTGTGGTGACCCAACCTAGGTTACACCTGAAGGAATAAACGATCACCCTCCATAAACTCTAGGGGTCGTCTCTGTCTGTCAGTATACAAATTCTGCCTACATTGAGCCATATTCATACATTTCTGAATTAGATAAACCTGTTTCGACATCTCCTGAATAATGCTCGGTCCCAACAACTCTGACTCCCTATCCTTTATCCAGTATAGCATTGATCTACATGGCCTGGCATAAAGTTCCTAGAATGGTTCTATCTGTTAAGTTTCTTGATAATTTTTTATAAGAAAACTCCACTAAATCTAATTTATTCTCCTAATATCCTCTGAATTCAAGCACACCCACCCACATCATATCCTCAAGAACCTATACAGTATGTTCTGACTTCCCATCTATCTATGGGTGAAAATTTATAGTCAATAAAAACTATGTACCAATGGATTTCTGAAATCCTTTCTAGAAGCATGTGGTGAAGCATGAGTCATGATATGAAACTATAGTTCATGACATCCCATGTAGACATACTATCTACCTAACATAAAAATATCATAGTTGCTCTACTCTAAATGTCTCTTCTATTGGAAACAAATGTGATACCTTTTTCATTCAATTCACAAAAACCCAGATAATTTTATTCTTCCTTGGAATATTTCGGAGACCCACAATAAAATCTATTGTCACATTGTCCCACTTACACTTCAGAATGGAAAACAAAAAAATAAAACCTCCAAGTCGTTGATTCTTTTCCTTCACCTGCTGATAGGTATAGCATTGTGTCACAAAACCTACTATTTCATTTTTTATGCACGACCACTAAAAATTTCATCATAGGTCATGGTAAAATTTGGTCACACCTAAATGTACTTCCCATATCGATGCATGAAATTCCCAAATAATCTCATCTTTAATGCTCAAGGGAACAATAATATGATTCTTGACGTAGATGATCACATCCTCATCTATGATCCAATAAGAAGGTGACTCCCCACATTAATGGTTTTTCCTTAAGGTTAAGCATTTTATATCCTCATATTACATGTCTCATATTTGTCTCAAAAGTGTATAATCCACTGAAATTTACATTAGAGTCATCTAATCCCGGTTCTCCTAAACAACCACATGCATATCAGCCAGTTAAGACATCATTTACCACTCATCACTAGACCCCTAAACCATTTGAGTCTGAGTCTTGTTGCTTAAAGTTTCATCCACATTGTTTCCATTCCCATGGGTATATTCTAGCTCAAAATCAAAATACTTCATATATTCAACCCATATCTGCTGCCAAATATTTAAATCTCTATGAAAAGATATACCTTAATCTTTTATGGTATGTATAAATAGTAAAATTTTCACCCAATAGATAATTTTTACAATATGTGAAATCATAAACCACTACTGCATGCTTTTGGTCATGTGTAGGGTAGTTCTATTCATGTGGCCTCAGCTTTCGAGACCTATATACCATAAATCAATCTCCCTACATTAATATACCTCTAAGACCAATCCCAAAAGTGTCACAATACACCGTGTACTCTTAACCTGGCTTTGGGAGGATCAATATCGGTGCTGAAGTCAAATGTTTCTTCAACTCCTATAAGTCCTTTTCACATGATTCTAACCAATAAAACTTTATCCCATTATTGTTCAAACCTAAATGTGGCACCACAAAATAGGAAAAGTTCTAGATAAACCTCGGATAATATATATATATATATATATCTTCAAAAAGCTACAGATATTGAAAACATTCTTTGGATGCTCCTAACAAACCACTACATGTACTTTCTCTGGATCTACTAACACACCTTCTTATGAGATGATGTGTCCCAAAAAGTGCACCTGATCAATCCAAAACTGAGACTTAGATAGCTTAGTATATAGTATATGCTCTCTCAGCGTAATCAAGAAGATGTCAATATGTTGGTAATGATCATCATGAGTCTTGGATTACAATAAGATTTCATCCACAAACACCACCAAAAATTGATCCAGGTACGGATGAAATATCTTTTTCATCAAGTCTATGAAAATTGTTTGTGTGTTCTTCAATCCAAACGACATTATGATGAACTCATATAATCTATACATGATTCTAAAAGTAGTATTAGGTATATCATTGGCCCGAACTCTCGATTGATGATACCCTGATCTCAAGTTGATCTTCAAGAACACACAAGATCCTATCAACTTGTTAAACAGACCATCGATATGAGGAAGATGATATTGGTTCTTCATAGTATTTAGGTTCAACTTTTGGTAATCAACACACAAACACAAACTCTCTTCAACCTTATTTTACAAACAACATAGGTGATCAGTAAGTCGACATACTTGGATGGATAAATCCCTTATCCTTTAACTCCTCCAGTTGAGTGTTGAGATCTTGAAGCTCTATTAGTGCCATTCTATATAGTGGAATAGATACTGGATTAGCCCCTGACATGATCTCAATAGTGAATTCCATATATCTCTTAGGTGGAAGTCTTGAGAAATCATCAGGAAACGCCTCCTGAAACTATTCCACTACCGGTGTAAAGATATCATATTGTACTCCTCCATCGTCCAGCAAAAAACTAGCAACCCAGGTTGTGATCTCTCCTAGTTGCTGATTAATTTTCCATTCTTTTACTTCTTGGATATCCCACTCCCCACTGTGAATATAAAGGTCACCCTTAGGATACCTAAAAGTTTCTCTCCTCCAGTAGTAATCTTTGTTGGATTAGTATGAGACTAGCCAGTCCATACCCATAATTAGGTTGAAACCGGACATGTTAAGAATATAGAAATACCATAGAAAATGATATTACCTAATTTCAAGTGAATATCCCTTGTATATACATATGTCTCTAGACTGTACACCCAAAGGATTATCGTTATTAATTACCCCTCTCACAAAATCCACCACCAATCACAAACCATTATCAAGTTTTTCATAAATAAAGGAATGAGAGGAACACATATCAAATAAGAAACTAGATAATATGAAATATCCAAGATTATTAACTCTCACTATCGAAGTTATAGCCTCTCTATCCACAAGTGTAGGCTTCACTGCATGTAGTTTTTATTCCCTTCTCCCATATGACATAGTTTAACTCCCCTGAGTCACAACACTCTACTAATATGGGTGGTCTTTCCCAAAATCAACATGTATTCTACCTCTACCACCTCAACTAGTATAACTCCAGTTACCATCCTAATAAGGTGTATAATATCCCTTTCCCACACTCTAGCCCTATCTATTTTCACCCTCACTGATCGTCCATCGCTGCGTCCTACAGAACTTCTACAGATTCCCCATATTTCTGAAAGACCAAAACTATACTGGTGGTCGGTAATAGTCTCTATGATAATGGAATGGCCAACCACAATGATAATATATCACTCCCATAGGGTCTTATGAAACTAACCCTCATGTCTATGTACTCTTATTTTCACTAATATGACTAAATCTTTTATAGTGGCACTTCCTTCTCTTAGAAGTCACACCTTTTGATCATCTAGTAGACACTATCTATCTTATACTAAAAACCTCCTATAGGTTCCCATAATATATGATATCCTAATACAACACCTCAATAAACTTATTTAATCTAAAGAGGTTAAATTGAGACATAATATCACACTTAATTCTATACTAAAATTGTCTCATCATAGATATCTCATCTCATGTTAACACTAGAGCAAAGCGCTACAGGCCTATAAAGAGTTTAGAATAGTCCATCATAGATATTCTCCCCTAGTCATCTACATAAACTCTACTACTGTCTCCTATCTCATTGTCTCTAAGTATAAGTGCTCAAATAACTTCTCCAAGAATTCCTTTCATAGCATGCCATTAGCATGTCCCGTACGTGCATGAATGTCCCACCTATGCTTCACTAATACTCATAGTATATAGGTATCTAACTTAACCCTATTCTCATTAGGGGTCTCCAAATGGTCATGTATCATCTGGATAGACTCAACCTAGAACACATATCACTCAATTCTACCCTATCTTGTAAAAGTTAGAGGGTGCTGCAACTCAAACTCCCTCATCAGGTCAGACATGATTTTCACAACCTTTCCTATGTCTCATTCCATGAACTGCATGAATTGAGTGAATTTCTCTTGAAACTTCTCCCATTCTTCCCCACCAGGCACTTTTTAAGCCTCAGTTTTCACTACTGATAGAGCATCGCCATCAATCTCCTCTTGTCATCCTCTCAATAAGCATTATCATGGAGGAATATCTCTATAATGCCAAACACATTTCTTAGGAATCATAACATAACTTTATCACATTTAGAAAATAGTAAATAAACACAACAAGTATTTTCCCAATTCTTTCCACATGGTCAAAACTGAGGTGATATTACTACCCTTAACAATCCTACACCTAGGCCTTGGTTGAAAAGGGTAAAGAAATTCTCATAGTTTAGTTTTCTCATTTAGACAGACATTATTACACTATTTTTTCACTTTTTATTCCATATTAGGAACCATTTTCAATTCAAATTTACAATCCAAGAAAATACTCCAAGTTCAACAACTTACCCAAAAACCGGTTTCCCATGTGTGCCTAAAATGATTCATGTTACAAAGTAATACTGAGTGCCTATAATGATGCATGTAGACTCAACTCTCATATAATTATAGTCCACAATTTAATTCTCTGAGAATATCAGAAACAATTTTCACATCACATAACAAGTGTGTCACTCCAGGTGAAATAATATTCAACTTTAACAAAGAACAGAAACAACAAAAATCCCACCCTAGCTACTTATATTTTTTCCCATACAAGGGTCTAAAACTCCCATGCATGATCTCATTACCAAGTCCGGACTCTTCCTACTCATCAATTTATCTTTATACAAATAGTAAGACAAAAGAAAAGGAAAATAAAACTCCTCCAATACCACTTCGCAACATCCTGACTCAGGTACCACATTTTGATTCCCCGAGTCAGTCAGTCACATGGCCTCTAGCATGCCTCCTCGTGCGTCAGATGCTGAAGACTAGTAGTGAGGGTCTGATAAGTCATTCATGTGGAGACTACATCCTCTTTGATCAGATTAATACACCATTGAAAATAATAAACAATAGTTAAAGCAATATATAACAATAAACAACACCAATATCTTATAGTAAACAGAGAAGGAAATACAACACTACTACAAAACATTACTTTAATAACACTGGTAATTTTCAACACTATAAAAAAACATTGATAAATGACATATTTATCGGTGCTAAATAAAGCACTGATAAATTTAACCTTCAATCAACATGTCTTTTTTAGTGCTGATAAAGAAAACCTTTATTAGCGCTTTATTTTTAGTGCTAATTAATATTTATATAAATGAAATTAAATAATTAAATAAATAAAAACTAAAAATCTATTTATTCAAAAAATATTACAAATTTTATTAATTAAATAATTATTGATAAAAATGAATAGATTGATTAAACATTATTAATTATTAAACATTTTATTAATTAGATAATTATGATAATTTATGTTATTAAATTATATATATTAAATATATAGATATATATTAATCTATATAAATATGATTTATATATTACAAAATATGTATAAACTTTACATTAAATAGTCAAATGTTTATTGAATAATGGTTTATAATTAAAAATTAATATGAATTAAATATTGAATATAATTGCATAGAACTCGACATATAATTGAATATCGTTTTATATTTCAATTTAACATAGATAAAATGTGTGTTATATTGATTTTACATATACGTAATTAATGAATTTTTTATATACAATGCACAGACACTAAACATATCCATTTTTTCAATATTGTTAAAGTGTACTTATTTTTAATTTATTCAATTTTTCTAAATTTTAGCATAGATGCATGAACTTAAAAGTAGATCTATTAATAATGTTAAAAAAATATTTGTAAAAAAATATTTATAAATTTATAGTCACTATATTTATACAATTATATATTTATAATTATAAACAAATAAATATTTTTAAAAGAATTTATATAATTATAAATAAATAATTATGTATATTTAAATAATTATTAAATTTATAATAAATTTACTTAAATAATGAATATATTTCCTATATTTATATTTATATAAATTTATTAAATATATATGTATAATTATATAAATATGTATAATGATTTAAATAATATTTTTTATAAATATTTCTATAATTAGAAATAAATAATTATAAAATTATATTAAATATATTTAAAAATAAATATATTTACTATATTTATATTTATATATATTTATTAATTATTTATATTTTTTACAATTTTTTTATTTATATTTATAATTATAAATCCTTTAACATCACTACGTTAATAAGTGCTGATAAAAGAACCTTTATCAGCAAGGAAAAAGCGCTGATAAAGATGAGGATTTATCGGTGCTAAATAAAGTGTTGGTAAAATAAAGATTCATCAACGCTCTAATTTTAGTGCTGATAAATATTGGTTTTATCAGTGCTTTTTTAGAACTGATAAAGATATATCGTTATCAGCGCTTATTTACAAGAACTGATAAAAGTGTTCCGGTCTATTTTAAAAAACCTAACCATTTACAAACTCCTCACGATATTAGGAGGTTTCCATAGAAGCCACTCGTTTCCGGTGCTCCTCCTTGGTGAATCGAAGCTCAAATAACACCACTCAACTATTTCCAGCACTCTAGTTGCACAAACACCTCATCTAAAATCAACTTTTCGATTGTATTTGTGATGTGGGTGGGGTTTCGCATCACTTTCCAGCAATTTCTCCACTCAAGTTAGGTGGTTTCATGCCCTAACAATTTTAGATAATTTAATTTTCTCACTTGGTTAATTTTTACATGATCTAGTTTATTTTGGTGGTGTGAAAATGTTTTGAAAATTCTTTGACATGCATTTGTGTTGAAAATAAATTTTCTAAAGAGGAATTGTTATGTTTCTATATAGACTTTGTTGTGAAAAAACAATGGAAGTGTTCAATTAATTGTTTGAGTAGTGTGAAATGTGTTTTTGTGGGTGCTTAAGGTGTGCGTGTGTTGAAAAAGTAGTTTTGATAGGAAATGAATCATTTTGGGCATATTAGTCTTGTTGTGCACTTTTGAGTATGAGTTGTGAAGTGTTTAAATAATGAATAATTTTTTTAAAAATGAAATTTGAGATGTGGAAATGGTTTATTAAATGTTGTGAGTGATATGAAATTTGTTTTTAAAGAGTTTGGCATACTTTGTGTTGGGTTTGGGTTTTGTAACAGAAAATTTCTATGTTGTGTGTGTTTTAGTGTGGTGTTCCATGGAAGGGTTTTATGGGTTGTTTGAAAGGTGAAAATAATTTTTTCAAAGGCGCATAAATGAAGATAGGTTTGGAAGTAATTTCTTAAATTAAATTGACATACTTTTCCATTTTGAACATGTTGTACCATTTTTTTTAATGTGAATTGTAAATTGTTTTAAAGGATGAAAGATGTGTTTTGAAAATGATTATTGTTTGTGTACAAATTTTTTAAAAAATGACTTGTTATTGAATTGGTTGCGAATTGGTGTAAACTCTTCTCTTGTTAATTGGAAGTGTTCTATAAATTAGTTAATAGATAATAAAATTATATAATTGTTGCAAATTATGTTTGATGTGGTTTTGCGGTGTGTTTGATTTTAAAAGTATCATTTTCATGTGATCATGGGTGTGTTTTTTATTTAAAGCCTTGCGGTGCCTCTAGGGGTTATTTTATAAGACTTTTCAAATGAATTATTAACATACATAATAGGTGCAGGGCATGTTTGTGAAATGATTTGGTGTGCGTATGTTTTCAAATGGGGTTTGGGTGTGCAAGTAATGGCACACTATGTTTACTTTGTTTAGCATGACTTGTGTTTTTAAATGTGATGTGTTAGTAACATGTGAAGGTGAAACTTGATTGAGCACAAATAAAAGGGAATCCTAGGTAATTGGGTAACAAGGTTACTTGATTGTACTATGTTAAGGAATCTTGATGTTTTCATAGTAAAATCATTGTACATATAATTGATGTATTATTTCATATTTATGTTTAATTCATTTATTTTTAGTATTACTCGCCTAATAATTGTTTTCTTATACAATTGGATTGTTTTGTTTGAGTTGGGGTGCTTTATCCAACATTCATGCTTCTTCTCCCGTAAACTCTTTTCACCCATACAGTGGTGCATTTATGACATTCTTTCAAGTTACCTTCACTTCCTTTATAGGAAGAGTAACAATGCTTCCTCTGCTCAATCACGGAGGTAATATTGATGTTTTCATAGTAAAATCATTTTCAATGGAATTAATTTATTGTTTCATATTTATGTTTAATTCATTTATTTTTAGTATTACTCACATAATAATTTTTTTCTTATACAGGTGTATTCTTTTGTTTGAGTTGGGGTACTCAGTCCAAAATTTTTACTCCTCCCTTAAAATCGTATCACCCATGTAGTGGTTCATTTATCACTGTATTTCAAGTTACCTCTACTACCTTTTCATCAAGATCAACAAAACTACCTCTGCTCAATCACATAGGTAATCTTTATTTATACATATTAAAATCATTGTCCATAGAATTAATGTATTGTTTTGTATTTATGTTTAATTTGTTTATTTTTATTATTACTCACATAATAAATGTTTTATTATATAGGTGGACTATTTTGTTTGAGTTGGGGTGTTCGGTACAACATTCATGCTTCTTCTCCCTTAAAATATTTTCACCCATGCATTGGGGAATTTATCACTTTCTTTCAAGTTACCTCCACTTTCTTTGCTGGAAGAGAAACAATGTTGTCTTTGCTCAATCATATAGGTAATATTAATTTTTTCATAGTAAAATTATTGTACATATAATTAATTTATTATTTCATATTTATGTTTAATTTATTTCTTCTTAGTATTACTCACATAATGATTTTTTTCTTATATAGGTGGATTTTTTTGTTCGAGTTCATGTGTTTTGTTCGATGCTACTCATGTAGTGTTGGAAGTTTGACAATTAAAGTCAATGGAAATTGTGGAAACATTGACATTTAGGATTTTTTTGAATATATGTAATAATTTTTATTTTTTTAGTTTTATAAAACAATGTTTGAAATGTCTATGATATAATGTTTTTTTCTAGTATTTATGTTGTAAATTCCATTTCATTTAAATTTTTTATTGGGAATTGTTTTTTTATATATCTGGTGTGTTTATGGTGCTTCTGGTGCTGTGTTATGTTGTAAAAAAACACTAAAGTGGTGTTTTAGTGTGCTATTATAGCATATTATAGTATGGCTTTTTATCAGTGCTTTTGAAAGCGCTGAAAAAGAAAGCTTTTAGCAGCACTTTAAGAAGTATTGATAAATGTGTTTTTTATCGGTGCTTTCTAAAGCGCAGATAAATGTTATATTTATCAACACCTTTTTAGAATTGATAAAATTCTTGGTCTTTCAACATCACCCACATCGTCAATTATTTTCTAGTGCTGATAAATTCCATTTCTAGTGTTGTTAAAGGCATGCTTTGTAGTAGTGAACTATCTAACTAAAATAGAAACATTCCATGCTAATGTACATGCTAAGTGTCTAAAATGAAAATCAAAAAAATACACTGAAGACACCCAAGAGGGTCCCGAACCACATCTATTTCTCTCATCTAAGCTCCATTACCAATTTAACCATCTAACTTAGGGCATTTTCCCTTAACATATCCTACAATAATAAAGTCTATTTGGGTAAGGCATCCCAAATAGGGTGTGAGTAAGACTCTATAAGCCCCCACTAATGGTGTCTAAAATAATATCCAGTAAAAAATAGTGTATGCATTTGTATAAAGAAATAATTACAACCCATAATTAAATAGTTATCACCTTATCAATTAATCATTATTTAACCACATAAAATTTGGGTTCTCATACCCAGACATCAATACATGCATCGGGCCATGCTAGAGTCTGAACTATCCCTAAGGGATATCATGTGTCTGAATTTCCATGTTACCATTCTTATTTTCACAAATGAATGACCATGTTACAATTCATTAATTCACACAATTGAATGACCATGTTACCATTATTTATTTCACAAATGAATGACGATGTTACCATTCATTAGTTCTCACAATTGAATGACCATGTTACCATTCTTTATTTCATAAATGAATGACCATGTTACCATTTATTAGATCTCACAATTTAATGACCATGTTATCATTCATAAATTATCAAAATTTAATGACCTTGTTACCATTCTTTATTTCAGAAAATTGAATGACCATGTTACCATTCTTTATTTTATAAATGAATGATCATGTTACCATTAATTAATTTGATGATCCTATATATCATAATAACACAATATTATATATATCTCAACCACCCTTTAAGTAATTCAATAATTAATTAATCCATTCACAATATAAACATCCAATAATTAATTCACCAATTAATTCTTCAAACAAACAATTTCAATATCTCATAATTAATTTTCCAATTAATTATCCAATTCACAACATCAATATTGCAAAATTAATTTCCATAGTTAATTATCCCCAAATACCACAATTTAACAATTTCATTATTAATTAATTAACTAAATTAGTTAATTCTATTGGGGAATTCAATTGCTAAACAAATCTAGCAATTCTACAATTTTCATGCATAAAATTAAAATCATGACTATGAGATTTAAATATTAGACCACCTTCCTTTAACTGAAGACCCAACAATGTTTCTAATAGAGAACTCCCATGAGGAAAGATGTGGATGGTTTTTAAGAGGTTCCTAGAACAAGATTGATCAAGATCCAGACCAACAACTCAATTCGCCAAGGTATTTTACTGCAATGGGTTGTAGAATATAGAAGATGAAGAAGAAATCCAACCACAAAGACATACTAGGGATTGATCACATAGACAGGATGTATGGAAGGGGTTTTGGAACTCAAATATTGCCTAGAGGGTCTCCTTAGATTGAGAGTAGAAGATCTATAATGGGTTCCAAAAAAATCAGTTGGACAACCACTTTAAAACTATAGGTCAGGCATTTACACGGTTTGTAATTTAGTTACACGTCGTGTAAAGATTTTAATTGTTTTCTCTAAAAAATACATCACCTCATATTTATTTTATTAAAACCCATGAACAATTACATGATGTTTAATCACGTTACATGATGTTTAAATGTTCTACACTTTTTTTCATCCCATTCACCCATTAAATCCCCTAAACTCACCAAGAACCAATTTTTAACACTTAACCAATTTATACCCAGACTCTATTAATTTAAAAAATCTCACATTTTTGAATTTTATTTCATTTTCTCCAACACAAACTCTTCATCTCTGAACAAGACTATGCCACTAAGGCTCAAACAAAACAACTTTAGAGATAAAAGTCCCTAAAAAGATGGGATCTTACATAGTACATGTAAACTGGGTTATCGATATTTTTTTACTTTTATCGATGATTTTTCATGGGTGATTTGAGTATATTTTTTGAAAAATCATTCTAAACTTTTTAACATTGTTCACTCATTTTATCAAGAAATAACCACCCATTTTTATACTAAACTTCACTATTTTCATTATGACAATGGTCATGGGTATTTATCTATACCATTCTAGTATTTTTCTAGATAACCATGAAATTATAAATAAAACTTATTTTCCCAATACCCCTAAAAAAATGGTGTTACTGAATAAAATAACTTCCATCTATTAGAATTTTGTCATGCACTTTTATTTCAGAAGAAAGTTATGATCATTTTTTGGGCATATGTCATTATCATAACCACCTATCATATCCATAGACTTCCATCGTATGTTCTTTAGGTGAGGTACCATTCCATTATTTTTTTCCAACAACATCACTTCATTCCCTACCTTTACACATGTTTGTGCGTGTGTGTTATGTTTAAGATATTTACCCCTAGATTACTAAGTTTCTGCACACTCTAAAATTTATCTTTCTCAACTAATCTGAAACTTGGTGTGGATATTTTTTCTTCTCTCCCAATTTGAATCATTATGGTGTTTCATGTAATGTTTCATTTTCCGAATCCCTGGTTTTTTCAATTCCTGATTTCCCACCACCATCTGGCGTTCTCGATTTCAATGTTATTTTACCATATTCTCTTGATACCCCCACCATCCCATATCTTCCTAGTGGTGTTGTTAGATATTTATTTGTCAAGCTATATACTTTCCAACCAAGAAAAAATTCTACCCTAGGTCCTGATGTTGCTACCACACCTAATGAATCACTTTCTCCTAATCCTCTGTCACCAAAGTTTCCTATTTCACTTCGAAAAGGTTCACACACATGTCAGTCTTATCATGGATTATTTGTGGCTACCTCATATGTTATTGCAACATTGGATAATCACTTAACATCGTTCACTATGGATAAGAAAAAATCTCATTTAGGATGGTTAAAGGTAATGCATAATGAACTTCACGCCTTATAAACCAACCATATTTGGGATCTCATCCATCTCTCTTTAGATAAACAAGTTGTTGGTCTCAAGTGTATATATACTATGAACGTCAATTCTGATATCCCTATTAATCATCTCAAATTATAACTTATTTCTTAGGGTTATATGCAGAAGTATGGAATTGAATACTTTGACACTTTTTCTCCAGTGTAAATGATGGTATCAGCCCACTTATTTATCCCTCTTATCACCTCCTATCATTGGCTTCTCCATAAGTTGGATGTTATGAATGATTTTCCTCATGGATTTCTTGGTAAAAAATATTATATTTAGAAACCATTGGGGTTTTTTTCTTAGGGGGAGTCTTCTACGGTTTTTTTCCTATATCAATCATTGTATGGCCTCAAATAGACACCTCATACTTGGTTCTGATGCTTTTACACCATTGTGATTATATTTGACATGTGTCAAATCATAAAGTATTCTTCTATTTTATATCATTAATCTAAAATAGGAAGAGTTCTATAGATATTCTATGTATATGAAATTATTATTACTGGAAGTGATAATGTAGGAATTGATCGACTTGAATCCTTCATCAAAATGTTTACATAAAGGATTTTGGTACACTGATATTTCTTCGGAAATGAGATATCTAGATGCACGTGTAACACCCTGAGTTTTTATGAACCTTTTTTATATTGAATTAATTAATGTTATTTGATGTATTAAATTTCATACTACACTAAGTAAAACTTTCTTTATACACTATACCAAGTTAATCTTTCACTACACACAGCACTGACATGGCTTTCATTACTTGCAACATTGATTTTCTACGAAACAACATTTTATTAATATAATTATTTAAATGGGATAGTTATAACATAAACATTAAAAATAGTATTATGAATGGAAATAACAAATTTTTAAATATTATTTATAATGTTCTTATATAAATAAAACATATTGATAATAAGACATATATTTTTTTAGTAATGTCTTTATATATTTGAAAATATTACTTTCTTAAAGGAACTGCTTTTTATACCCATATGTGAAAAATAATAAAATTAATTTTAGACACTTTGAGAAATTTAATATAATAAAATAAACATAATTCTTTAATTTATAATTTCAAAATTATCTTAGGGTGAATTTTAGATATTTTTATTAAAAACATCATTGTTAATGAATAATGAAAAATACTAAATTTTAATCCAAAAATGATGTTTCATATAATTTATGTATATAGTAAAATTTTATTTTAATTTAGTTTTAAAATTTAATGAGATTAATTTTAAATAAATTAATCCAATTTAGTTCATTGGAAACAATTTCACATTGTAATTTTATATCAAGACATTCCAATCTTTTAAACATTTTTCCTTTAAAAACCCACTATTATGACTTGTCCTTGGGATTAAATTTAAATTAATTTATGCCAATTATATGATTATAATTTGAAAAAATATAATAAAAATTTGTAATAAGAATAATTTATATTTTATAATAAGTTAAACTTAGTTTCTTACCAAAAATATTAGTGAAAGTGATTAAAATTAATTACAGTGATTAATAGAAAAAATAGCTTAACAAAAGACTAAACCTTGAACATAACTCCAAAAATGACCTATAAAATTGTCTAAAATCCATTGGATATTAATATTTCGAAACTATCCTATATTTGTTTAATTTTTATCATTATTATATCCACTTTACATGGAAAAACGTGGGTGGAATACCCATTTCAAAAATTTACAAGAATGTCACTTCTCCTCCACTATAAAAAGGCACTCACCCCTCCCAATTATTGACACCTATCAAGCCATTTTTCTCACCCAAAATATTCTTAGAAATCTTACAGAATCCCTCACTTCATCCTAGAATCCTTGATTTATTAATAAATTAATCTAAGGAAGCCCTTTTGTGCAACCAAAATGAGTTACCCAAAGAAGAGGTGGAATCCTTCCTCAAACTCCTTTTTTTTATTTTCATTCTCCACCACCTCAATTATTCTTATTCCATGCTTATATAATAACCTAGTTATCCTAAATATATTTAAAAAATTTATCATAAGGGTTATACTTACACTTATACTCACTTTCATGTAATGAGTAATGAACTTACCATTATTGTGTTCGTCAAACTACCACCTCACAAAATGATGTTATTAATATTTCTTTTACCACCTCTCGTGATTTCAAATTATGATAAAAACTATATTTAATATGATATTTATGATGTATTTATGCTTCTGGAATTATTATATAACACATACCTTCATGATTTCCATTTTGTGTAAATATGATAATTTCATTTGGGGAAGTATGGACTACCACCTCCTCAAAGCGATGTGATTCATTCACACTCTGTATATAATGTATTAAGGATTGGTTATGTAAACTGATTCTCTCTCAAATTTACCCAAGAGAAGAAGGTAATACGGTCCTTGTAGTTTAGCTTGGGTTGTCGAATCCTCAGAGACCTAAGAAGTAACCTATAGACACGTACATTCTATGGACTGTTTTTGGCTATGAAGTCACCAACTTGGGTTGATTTTAGATGGTTTTAAAAGAACTCTACGAGACTTAAGTGAATTCAATTTAAAATAATGAGTTGATCCTAGGTTATCGCTCGGGGTGGATTGGACGTACTTCCTTTTTAATGATTTCAATTTCTTATATTTGAGATGGGTTCATTTAAGGAGATAAAACAACATCATCACTTACTGATTTAATGCCTGCACCCTTTAATAATAATAACCTATAAACTTGATTGATCAAAGTTTTTAGCACTTCAAGGTAAAGGTTCGTATTAGCACTTGAAGTGTGTGGCCTTAAATTCAACAAGGACGATGGAGTTTAAAAATCATCAAATAAAAATATCAATTAAAGAAGTGATTATACATTAATGAGGTGATAAATAACATCCAATCCATACCCTTTCTACTCTCTTGGATTAACCCATAAGTGTGTTATCCCTCCATTTATCCCATGGTTTCAATGGAAGCGGAAAGTAGACTCATGAGGGAGGAAATGGAGAAGTAAAGAAAACAACAAAAATAAAATGATCACTCCACCGTTGTGTGAATAATTTCACAAGGTTTGGTGTGAATAAATTCACACCTTGATCCAATGGTATCAAAGTGATATTAAGAAAAACATAATAAGAGTAGAAGAAGAACTTTTATTAAGAAACTAAAGTGAATTGAACAACTTACATGTGAAACACAAATTTGAGACAACAAAATTGCAGCATAACATTACAATTGAACAAAGAATCCCAAATATTCTTAAATCCTACAACACCACTGCCTTAAATAGAAATTTTTGAGCCCTTGGGTCGATCCTCCAACAGTACAAGTCTTCTTAATTAATTTTGGTAGGCCATAGGTGGGTGGAAATTAAGGGAGAATTGATTTTTCCACCCTTGACCCGAGGCGGCAGCCAGCTTTTATTTACCGAACATACGCGCTTGGAAGACCATCTAGATTGTAGAATAAGAGTGGACCATAGGATAAGAAAATGTATATCAGGATGTATTCTAACCTCCTGTAAAATTTGGGCCCATTTGGATTTTTATATTCGGAGATATTATTATATTAGTGGGCTGTTTTTCTGGGCCGCAGAATCTGGCCTAGAATTTTATATCTAAATTAGGCCGCCTAAATGGCCACCATGTAGGACGAATTAGCATTGTCTCCTGAAGGGTGATTTGTTCCTATATATGTCTTATATCATCCCAAGAATGTTTGGATTAATTGGGACTTTATGTTGGGCCCTACAGTCACATCAGTGAGATGGTGTCCAATCTGTCTTCTCTAAAATTGCTTCCTTTAATCACAAAATATCCCCATCTTCTTCCATGAATTCTCCATTGATTCCTGAATGAAACATGTTCATATTTAAGTCAAGATAAATTTCCCAAAATATAAAATTAAAATATGTATAATTAGATTCCTTAAAATCAGATGAATCATTGGATACTTTAAATGATGTTCAAAAATGTACCACATAATAGTGCATTTTAAAAAGGTATTACAATCATAATGTGAAATGATGTGAAAAGTGTAAAATGAACTAAAATTGTGTTTATGAATAATAAATAACATGAATATTATGTATATTAACAATGAATATTAGCCTCATTTATTGGCTAATCACACCCCCCAACTTTATTTTTGCTAATCCCGAGCAAAATATATCTCAACAATATGAAATTCGAATTCCCTTTTCCAAAAACATTTTAATACACAATGATCACCAAAAATCCTTATACCAAACAATCATGAAACCCATCAAAATATTTTAATACAAGATAGTTTCATAAGCAGATCCCAATCCCAAGCCCATTCCTTTGTTCAAATTCATTGCCATATTCCATCCAATATCAATTAAGTATGAGGATGTGTTGTGCATCACAATAGACATGGGGGTTCAACTTTATTCAAGGGGGAAATTATGGAAGTGCTGGGTGGAATCACATTTCAATATTAAGATGAGTATTCAATTTTTTTATTGTATTATTATTATTTATTTATTTTTGCAATTTTTCCATGGTAATTGAAATTGCACTCAAAAGAGTCAACCCCTGTAGCAAGACTTTTCCAATGACTCCCAGGCTCAAAGACCTTAGGGAACCAAGTGAATCCCACATACTCGGGCATCATCTCGAGTTAACTCAGTCAAAAACAAATTCAAATTACCAAAAATAGAGATAAAATTACTAACTCTGGGCCAGACAAATATGGAGTCACGATCCCCAAGTGCCGAAAGCCACGCATTAGGTCATTTCATTTCTCTATGTGCAATTTTTTTTTTAATTTTTTTTTGAATACTCATATTAAACTAAAATGATCACCAAACCTATGATGTTTATTTAGGGTACCCCATGAAATCAAACTAATACCCCACTATCCAAAGGACATGCATTGTGATCTTTTTTTATTTGGATGAAAATATAAACAATGAAATATCACATTGGACAGCCACACTTTCCAAAATCTATGCTCATGAAATTATACAAGGATTAAAATCAGAATTAGGGTATGCTAAATTATTTGATATCCAGTTTCAAAGTGTGTAATGTGTATTACCATGTTCAAAGTTAAAGGAAATTTTCCTTCCATTTTCACAATTTTTTTTTCAAATCATTTATCATTTTTCTTGACACAAAATCATTTTTTATTTTATCTCCCCCCCCCAAATTAAAATAACATTGTACCCAGTGTTTAAAGAAAAGAAAATTTAGAAGGGGGTAGAGGAAAAAAAAGGGAGTTCAATAAGGAAATTGAAATATGAAGATCATGGAATGAAGTCACCTGGTGGTTGAAGTTTGAAGTTCTTGCCGCTCCAATTTATTCCTTTGATATCCATGTCACTTGCATAGTTCCCTAGTGGAAAAAGGAAAACAAACAAACAAAAAAACAATATATATATAAGTAAAATATAAGTATATATATAAAAATTATAGAATAAGTAAGCACAATAATTCGTAGGTCAGTGGTAAGCACGCGCCCCTGTCTCCCTTCGGTCCCGGGTTCGAATCCTCGCGGCTTCGCCGGTTGTGACAGGGTTTGACCCACGACCCACGACGTGTCCCTTTTTATTATTATTATTATATTTTTATTTTTTTTATTTTTTTGTATTTTTATTTTAACCTACAAAAAACATTAAAATAAAACAAATTGATGATACATTGTCTTCTTTTTAAATTTCTGGGTAAGGCATTACTCAAGGATCACACCACGTGACACGGATGAATATGGTGCTCCCCTTTCATACCCATCCATACTCATAATATAAGAATAGGTCAAAAGTCTATATTTTGTTTTAAATATAAAAAAAGTTCAATTAATCTTATTTAAAATATAAAGTTGATTAAAACAACAAAATGATAGGAAACATGAAAACCATGGGTTTCCTCCCATGAAGTGCTTTGTTTAATGTCATTAGCTTAACTTAAATCCCCCAAATTATCCAATACCAACTTTCAACATTTTAAGGACCACATGTTTCACCACTTCTACTAAGTTGAGATTGATTCTATGTTTAGAATTTGTTTCATGCACAAACCACTGTTCTAAAATGAGCAGGTAAATCCAAGGAATATCATAAATGATGGATTCAATTTTATTTGTAGTATTTTCTAATACATTATGAATAATCACCTCTTTAGTGGTTTCAAGATAATAAATGGTGACAAATGGAAGTTTTTGGATATTCCCAATGAATGGAAACTTAAGGGTGGATGGAAATTCCTTTTGTTCAAGTTTAGGTAGGCGAAAACTTTCAAACATAGGTTGGGACATTGAATTAAACTCAGTTTCATTTTCAAAATTGCTCAACATAATTGGTTCCTTTTGAATAGAAGATTCAACCACCAAATTGAAAATATTAGTTTCAGGAATGGGTATGGACTCAAAGTTTCTGATTTCTCTTAATGGTTTAGTGATTTGTGTTTTTGAAAAATCATCAATAGAGTTATATTCATGAGACTCAATCCATGATGTCCAATTTCCCTCTTGTGAATACAAAAAAATCAGTTTCCTCTTGATTTAAACACCCATAAAAAATTCCATGATCCTCCTCATCTTCCCCAAATCCAAAGGTTTTCTCTTCAGAAAATTCATGAGAGGTTTGTAGGAAACTAGACACTACACATAAGGTTATGGAAGGGACAGTTTGTGTAGAGATGGGTTCCTCACAATTTTTAATGATTTTTAGTTCTAACCTCAATAATGAAACCTCAAAATTCATTATCTCCATTTGTTGAAACAATTTTTCAAGTAATGTATTTGGATTAGGATGGATAAGGGGTTGAGACATATGGTCTATTCCAGGAGGATAACTATGTTGTTGGAATTCCATAGGAGGATGTTCAAATTGTCTTTGTGGGGATTGAAACTCATTATGCTTTGGAATGTTTTGGGTATTATATGAGTAAAAACATTTTGGTTCATTAGGTTGTTGATTATCCCACATGTAGAAATTAGGATGGTCATTGAACATCACACATGGGGTGGAGTGATCAAAGTAGGGATATGTTTCCAATGTTTGGACTTGTTCAAAACTGAATTCCATATGAGTGAGGTGGTGAAAACATAGAAGAGGGATGAAAAAAATGATAATTTCTAAGATAACTTACTTTGGTCCCAGGCAACGGCACCAAAATGTTATTCTCGCTCAAATTTACCCAAGAGAAGAAGGTAAGACGGTCCTTGTAGTTTAGCTTGGGTTGTCGAATCCTCAGAGACCTAAGAAGTAACCTATAGACACGTACATTATATGGAATGTTTTTGGATATGAAGTCTCCAACTTGGGTTGATTTTATATGGGTTTAAAGGAACTCTAAGATACTTAAGTGAATTCAATTTAAAAGAATGAGTTGATCCTAGGTTATTGCTCGGGGTGGATTGGACGTATTTCCTTTTTAATGATTTCAATTTCTTATATTTGAGATGGGTTCATTTAAAGAGATAAAACAACATCATCACTTACTGGTTTAATGCCTACACCCTTTAATACTAATCACCGATACACTTGAAAGATCAAAGTTTTGAGCACTTCAAGGTAAAGGTTTGTATTAGCACTTGAAGTGTGTGGCCTTAAATTCAACAAGGACGATGGAGTTTAAAAATCATCAAATAAAAATCTCAATTAAAGAAGTGATTATACATTAATGAGGTGATAAATAACATCCAATCCATCCCCTTACTACTCCATTTGATCAAACCATAAGTGGGTTAGCCCTCCATTGATCCCATGGTTTCAATGGAAGCGGAAAGTAGACTCATGAGGGGGGGAATGGAGAAGTAAAAAAAACAACAAAAATAAAATGATCACTCCACCGTCGTGTGAATAATTTCACAAGGTTTGGTGTGAATAAATTCACACCTTGATCAAAAGGTATCAAAGTGATATTAATAACAACATAATAAGATTATAAGAAGAACTTTTATTAAGAAACTAAAGTTAATTGAACAACTTACATGTGAAAGACAAATTTGAGACAACAAAATTGCAGCATAACATTACAATTGAACAAATCATCCCAAAGATTCTTAAATCCTCCAACACCACTGCCTTAAATAGTAATTTTTGAGACCTTGGGTCTAGCCTCCAATAGTCCAAGTCTTCTTAATTAATTTTGGTAGGCCATAGGTGGGTGTAAAGTAAGGGAGAGTTGATTTTTCCACCCTTGACCCGAGGTGGAAGCCATCTTTTCTTCACCGAACATACTCGCTTGGAATACCATCTATATGACAGAATCAGAGTGGGCCATAAAATAAGAAAATGGATCTCAGGATGTCTTATAACCGACTGTAAAATTTGGGCCCATTTGGAGTTGTATATTCGGAGATATGATTAGATTAGTGGGATGTTTTTCTGGGCCGCAGAATCTGGCCTAGAATTTTATCTCTAACTTGGGCTGCCTAAATTACCACCATGGAGGCCTAATTAGCATTGTCTCCTGAAGGGTGATTTGTTCCTATACATGTCTTCTAGCATCCCACTAATGTTGGGATTAATTGGTCCTTTATTTTGGGCCCCATAGTCTCATCAGTGAGCTGGTGTTCAATCTACCTTCTCTAAAATTGCTTCCTTTCATCACAAAATATCCCCATTTCTTCCATGAATTCTCCATTGATCCCTGAATGAAACATGTTCATATTAAAGTTTAGATCAATTTCCCAAAATATAAAATTAAAATATGTATAATTATATTCCTTAAAATCAGATGAATCATTGGGTACTTTAAATGATGTTCAAAAATGTACCACATAATAGTGCATTTTAAGAAGGTATTACAATCATAATGTGAAATGATGTTCAAAGTGTAAAATGCACTAAAATGGTGTTTATGAATAATAAAGAACATGAATATTATGTATATTAACAATAAATATTAGCCTCATTTAGTGGATAATCATAAACCTATATTATATATATGAAATAATAATTCTACTTTAATTATTAAATATACATATACATATATTTCATTTACTTTCTTTCTTTCAATACGATAAGAAAATAGAAACAACGTTCATGCATATGTACTGCCAACCATCTCTATGAACAATGTATTTCATTTTCTATATCTATATTTCATATATTATTATAAATAAATATATATTGAATATAAATCATATTTATATCATGTTTTACATTATATAAATCATTATATAATTATAAGGACTAAAAATATAACAAATTAAGACACATGTTAAAAATAATGTGAATATTACCCAGAATGTAACCTTAACATGGAAGTGTTAATAAGTGGGTGATATAAATACATATATGGTATTGGATATAATAATATGGTTATATGGTATATTTACAATAAAATTATACATTATTTTTTAATGATTACAAAGAGATTCAATACATAAGGTAAGGGGATTTCTAGTCTCACTTTTATTTCTGTGGGATTTACACCTTATTCACCATTCTTTTATTTTGTGTGGTGTATCTACTACCCATGAATATATTCTTTGATTGTTATCCTTAAATTTATTTATATTTACATATCCATTTGATTATATCTCTTTCATGGTGTTTATGATTTAAAAGTTACCAAATTGGTAAAGTATTTTCGTCTCAATTTTCCTTCTTTGAGATACATGTCATGAAATTCAAAAACCAAGTTTTCAAAATAGTTTTCAAATTTTTCTTAAATATTATATTTTAATATAATTTTAAAGTAAAAATGATTTAAAAATGTTTATGGTTTCTAAGATTCCTTTATAAATTTTCAAATCATTTTTCAAAGAAAATGGTTTTTGAAAATGTTTTATGTTTTAAAAAGTGTTTTTCAAATAAGAAATGATGTTTTCCTTAAGAAATGTTTTTAAAAGATATTACAAAATTATTTTCCATATAATATATCATAAATTGGTGTTAATAATTCCTTTATGTGTAAATTATCCAAAGGTTCCATTCAAATTCATTCTATGAATTGTTTATGTTTTGATATTGTGATTTTTATGAAATCCATTTCTATTTCATGGGTTATATTCTTATGAAACCCGACTCTTTTCATGTGTTTTTCTTTGAATAAATTATTATAAACCTTTATTTTATACATTTTAAGATATTATTATATGTTTATGACCCCCATTTCATTTTATGGGTTATGATATGATTTTTTGTAAATTTTTGGCACATATATGAATAATTTAATTATGAGATGGGTGGGACCTATATCTCCCTATAATGGATTGGGTAAAGATTTATATCTCATGATATAATTATGGGATTAAAATTATTGGTAATGATCTATTATATAAGATGAGGGCAAATGATCCACTATTAGAAGTTGGGGAAACCCAATCCACTAAGGAAAGATAGATAAACCTAATCCCTTAAAAGGAAAGGACTACGACTAGGGATAGTGGTGTGTCCCGCCCAGTATTTATAGTCCCCATGAAGTGCCCTGTTAAGTTTTGGAAATTCTCCTTGACTTATAGAGAATGATATTACACATTTATGTGTCTTCCATAAATCAATGTCTTATTCCTATGTAATTATTTCATGGATTATTCTCTTGATTCCATTATGATTTATGCCTCATGAACTGCCAATATATATTCCATGATTCATGTTTATGATCTTAGATATGAAGGGTATGATCATCTAATTTCATGATCACATTCTCATACCCTTATTCTCATGTTTATGTTTACATATGTCCCTTGTTTAACCTTACCAATCATCTGAGCTAACCCCTTTTTATGTTTCCATTCCTCTGGTTATGAAGATATGTATTATATATTATGTGTCTAAGAAGGTTTCTAGTCATAAATAACCTAGTGGGAGATAATTTATCTCACTTATATACCAATGTTTATGTTTCCATGTTTCCAAATGCACTACACTAATACAGTCTTTGGGAATTTTTTGTGTGATGTTTTAAGTATTTCACAAAAAATTATGGAATCATAATGTATGCAAAGTGAGGGTCTCTTTATTTGGTATTAGATAAAAATTTTAGTTAAATTTTGGAAAATAAGATTATAAAACTTTATTGAGAACCCAAAGGACATATATATGGATTAGTTTAATGATAAGGAAAAGTGCAGGAAAATGTCTTGGAATTTTGGTAAAGGATATAGGGAATGGTTTCCTAGAAATACATCCCTATCTGGATACTACAAGTGGATATGGATCTAGAATAGATGTAAATTTGGTTAACAATACCAAAAATACCATATTAATCTAGACTCGATCGGTAACTAGTGCATGGCAACAGGCCTTACTACACACCCAGTTTGACACTCCCAAAGGATATACATTGGGAATTCAAAAACTATTCATGAACCGTCATGAAGGATTAAAATATGAGTTGGATATGAATTACATAGGATAAACCTAAAGTTTCATATATTAAATAATTTTCAAAATTTAGATATCTTGTTCATGGTTTTCCAGGATTATGTAGTTCCTCACTATGACAGTTTTTTATTACTAAATGATTTTCGATTCCAGTCAATTAATGGAACCTGAAAGAACTATAATAATGGTGATTGAAATATATAATGAAACAATTTTCTTCATGACCATATTAATTCTATGAGAGCTAGAATGAAAAATTGCATTTCTATTCCCACCCAACTTTCTAAAGATATGAATCATGATGATCTTCCAAATGATAAAAGAATATAACAACATTATATTGATTTTTTTATGAGGAAACATCTTCTTTATTTCAGTGAGTCTTCTAATCCACTTGTGGATGAATGATGGATCAGTACCACTGAAAATATATTCTCCATTATCTAGTGTTAGAAACCTGAGAAATTCATTCTGGTTATTTATCATTTAGAAGGTAAATCTAACCAGTGGTGGACTCTAATCAAAAATATGTGGAAGAAAGATGAAATTGAATACATGGATTGGGATGATTTTAAGAACTTATTCTTTAATAAGTACTTTCCTTTTGTTCTTAGTACAAATATGGAAAAGGAGTTCCTTGAGTTGAAACAAAAGGATGATGAATTTTTCAGTACTTATGAGGTTAATTTCACAAGACATGTGAGGTACACTTCTGGAATTATCATCCAAACCGAAATTAAAGTTGATAGGTTCTTTAGTGATTTAAATCCAAGTCTCAGAAGGTTGATTTCCATAAGATACTTTAGTAGTTATGAAGAGATTTTTTGTTGTGAAATTAAAGTTTAAATGGAGTTTAGAGTTACATATCATTCTCATGGTTTTAACAAGAAAAATAATATGGGGTTTAAAGTAAAATCTAAAAACCATGAATAGAAGAATATGATCCTTTATTTATGCTTAAAGTGTGGAAATAAGCATGGAAAAAAATTGTCTTATGGGGTCTAAGAAATTTTTTAAGTGCATTAGAGGAGGTCATCAGGTAATTTTTTTCTAAATTTATGAGAAGAAGTTGGTCAATGATGAAAATAGAGGTAAAGATATATTGAATTTACCTCCCAAACTTTAGTGCATAATGTGTAAGGAGGATGGGAATTAAGTTAACTAGTTCCAAAACCCAATTTTTGGTGATGATGATCATTTTTAGTAACCTCTTAAACAGAGGGATAAGTGTAAATCTCATGCTATCACCGTTTTTGACAAGGGGTGAGATAACAACATGCTAAAAGGTAAACTTATCATCCACTCTAGAAGTACTAATGTCTTATTTGATTATAGATCTACCCACTCCTTCATATATAAAGAATTTTATAAGGGTATTAAGATTCCACAAAAATTATAAGATATGGAATTAGAAATGAAAACCTATAATGGAATGATGATTGCATATAAAGTCTCTTACTCCTCTTTGGTTGACGTTTTTGGGAATGTGCTTTATGTAAATCTTGTAATTCTTCCTTTGGTTGAATCTGATGTCCTCTTAGGCATGGAATAGATCTATTTGAATAAATCCCACATCATTTTTTGAGGAATGGAAGTTACATTTGATATTTCAAACCAACCAATGATTTTATATCAATGTGATGATAAGTATAAACTTCTTATGGATATTACATATAGTGTATGGGCCTTAATTTCCATTTAGAAGGCATGCTTTTCTCAAATAGTTGGGGAAAAACTTTTCATTGATGATATGCATATTTTTTGGGAATTTTTGGATGTGTCCCCGAAGGATTTTCCTATTATTCCACCAAAATGTGAAGTTGAGTTCTTAATAGAACTTAAACCTTGTTCTACACAAATTTCAAAGACTCCCTATATAATGGACCCAATTGAGTTGTAGTAATTGAAGGATAAAATCCAAGAAAACTTTGATAAGGGATTCATTTGACCATGTATTTCACCCCAAGGTTCACCTGTTCTATTTTTGAAAAATAAATATGGATAATTGTGACTATACATTGATTATCAAGAGTTGAACAAGATCATGATTAAGAAAAAGTATCCTCTTACCTATATTGATGACTTTTTTGATCAACTATGATGATATCAATACTTTTCCAAGATTGACCTTTATTCTGGATATCATTAATTGAGGGTCAAGAAAGAGGATATACCTAAGATGACATTTTGTACAAGCCATGGAAACTATGAATATATTGTGATTCCTTTTAGTCTTACTAATGATCCTAATATCTTCATGTATTTAATGAATATAGACTTTAGAGATTACACCTATCAGTTTGTGCTAGTGTTTATAGATAATATTCTTATATATTCATAGATAAAGGAAGATAATTAATACTACTTGAGAATTGTAATAAAGACCATGAGGAAAGAGAAACTGCATGAAAAATTTACAAAGTGAGAATTTTGGCTACAAGAGATTTCATTTTTAGGTCACATAATCTCACTAGATGGTATAATAGTAGATCTATAAAAGATGGAGGATATTGAATGTTGGCCTAGACCAACCATAGTGAATGAGATCCGTAGTTTTCTTGGATTAGTTGGATATTATAAACAGTTTGTGAAGAATTTCTCTCGACTATCGAATCCTCTAACCAAGTTAACTTGGAAGGGTTCTATGTTCCTTTAGGAATATAAATCTGAGTAAAATTTCAAGGAACTAAAGATAAGGTTGTTCAGCGCACCCGTTATTACATTACCTTGTAGTATATAAGGGTTTTTAATCTATAGTGATGAATAAAAGAAGGGATTGGGATTTGTTCTTATGCATAAAAGCATATTTATTTCTTAGGCCTCATGACAGTTGAAGATCCATGAGCAAAATTACCTAACTCGTGATTTAGAGTTAGGATTAGTAATTTTTTCATCAAATATATGGTGGAATTATATTTATGTAGAAAATTGTGATATATATACTAATTATAAAATTCTAAAATATATATTCACATAGAAATAGTTGAACATGTGTCATAGAAGATTGTTTTAACTGATAAAAGATTATGAATGCTCAATACATTACCACCCTGGGAAAGGAAACAAGTTGGATGATGCTTTGAGTCAAAATGATCATTCTAGGTAATCCATTATGAGGATTAAAAATATCCAATATTTCTGGATTTGAAGGAGATATTAGAGGAAGCTCATAGTTCTTCATTCTCTATTCATAACAGAAGTACAAATATGTATAGATATTTGAAGGAATACTTATGGCGGGATGTCATGAAGAGGGATATCATAGAGTTTGTATATTGGTGCTTGGTATTCCATTAAGTTAAGGTATAAAGACAAAATTATAATGGGATGTTGCATCCATTACCCATACCAGAATAGAAATTGGAGAAAATCACTTTGTATTTTTTCGTTGGAAACCCCAAAACCTCTAAAATATTTAATTTTATATGGGTGGTAGTTGAATGCCTTACTAATATAGCGCAATTTATTTCTATCATAGAAGACTTCTCTCTAGATCAGATTTCTAGGATATATATTAAGGAAGTGGGAAGGTTTCAAGGAGTACCAATTTCCATTGTATATGATTAGGATCTGAGGTTTACCTCCAAGTTTTTGAAAAGTCTTTAGAAATCACTTGATAAAGACTTGAGTTCTATTAACGCATATCATCCTCAGATGGATGGTTAGTCTGAAAGAACAATTCAAACCCTAGATGATATGATGAGATCTTGTTTACTATATTTTAAAGTTGGTTAAGATCAACACCTTCCTCTATTTGATTTTTCTTAAATAATTTCTTTCACTCAAGAATTCATATGGAGCCTTATAAAGCCCTCTATGGGAAGAAATATAGAGCTTAAAATTTTTGGGATAAATTTAGAGAAAGAAAATTATTGGGACCTAAGATAGTTGAAGAAATGGTAGAGAAGGTAAAAACTATTCAGTAGCATAGTAAGGAAGCTCATAGTGGGTAGAAAAAATATGTTTATAACCATCAGTGTGACCTAGAATTTGAAGTTGGTGAGAATTTTTTTCTCTGAATTTCTCTATGGAAGAAGGTTATGAGGTTTAAGAAAAAAAGAGAAACTATGACCTAGGTATATCGATCACTTTCATAATCTTGATCATATCGGAATGGTATCCTATCACTTATAAATTACTCCAAATATCTCTCATGAGGAAGTACATAGTTGGCCCTTCATAAGTATTGAACTTAGAAGTCATACCGCTGGAGTCTGATCTTTCTTACATGGAACAACGAGTTAAAATTATAGATCATGTAGAAAAAGTTCTATGAAACACGACCACTCACCTGGTCAAAGTTTTATGGATAAATTTCTAGTTAGATGAAGAAATATGGTAAATTTAGGATAGGTAAAATTATCCTCATTTTTATTTATCATAATGATAATTTCAAGGGTGAAATTCATTTTAAGTAGGGTAGAATGTAAGACCCTGATTTTTTATGACCATTTTTTTCTAGAATATTATAATTTTATTTGATGTATTAAATTTTACACTACCATAATTCAAACATTATTTATATTATATACCAATTTAAATTTTTTCTACAAGAAACACCGACTTGGCTTGCATTACACTCAACACACAGTTTCCACGAAATAATATTTTATTATTATTATTATTTAAATGGGATAGTTATAAAATTGTCATTAAACATAGAAATGTGAATATTAATTAATTATTTTTTAATATTATTTTTTAATTTTTTATATAAATAAAACATATTTATAATAATACATACAATTTTTAAGTAAATTATTTTTATGTTTGAAAATACTATTTTTTTAAAGGAGCTGTTTTTATGTCCTTGTGTGAACAATAATCAAATTAATTTTAAAAAATTTTAGAAATTAAATATGATAAAATAAAAATAATTTTTTAATTCAAAATGTAAAAATTATCTTAGGTTGAATGTTAGGGATTTTCTGAAAAACTTCATTTTTTGGTTGAATAGTGAAAAATACTTAATTATAATTCCTAACTGCATTTTAATTTAATTTATTTATATAGTTAAATTTTATTTTAATTGGGTTTTAAAGTGTAATTATATTAATTATACAACAATTAATACAATTTAGGTCATTGGAATTAATTTTAAATTGAAATTTGATATCAAAACATTCCAAACTTTAAACTTTTTTTGCTTAAAAAAACCTGATGTCGCAACCCATCTATGGAATAAAATTATAATTAATTTATGTCACTTATATGGTTATAATTTATAAAATAGATTCCATATTTGGAATCAGAATAATTTATAATGTCTAATAAATTCAACTTAGTTTTTTACCAAAAACATTAGTGAAAGTGATTAAAATTAATTACAGCGATTAAGAGAAAAATTAACTTAACAAAGCACTAATCCTTGAACTTAAGTCCCAAAATGTCCTATAAACTCATCCAAAATCCATTTTATGTTTATATTTAAACCATATACTCCATTATATATAATTATTACCATTATTGGATCCAATTTACATGGGAAAAATATGGATCGAATTTCCTTTTCAAAAACTTACAAGTAGGTCACTCCTCCTCCACTATAAAATGGAACTCACCCCTCCCAATTATCCACACCTATAAAGCCCTTTGGCTCACACAAAATCAACTAAAATAATCTCCCAAAATCCATTCCTTCATCATATAACCCTATATTCTTCCATAATTCAATCCAAGGAATCCCTTTGGTTCACAACAAAAGGAGTTACCTAAAGAAGAGGTCACATCCTTCTCAAGCTCCTTTGTTTTATTTTCACTCTCCATCACCTCAATTATTTTTATCCAATAATTTCATAATAAAATAATTATCATAAATATTCTGAGATATTTTATAATCTAAGGGTTAAACCTAAACTTAAACACACTTCCATCTAATGGGTAACGAACTTACCGTTCTTGTGTACAGTGAACCACCACCTCACAAACATTATTGTTCATTTTTTCATTTACCACCTATAATGGTTGGGAATTATGATAAAAATATGATTTTATATTATATATATTATATTTAGGATGTATTTATGCTTTTTAAATTATTATATAAAACATACCTTCATTCTTTCCATTTTGTGTAAATATGATAATTTCGTTTGGGGAAGTGTGGACTACTGTCTCCTCAAAGCGATGTGATTCGTTCACACTCTAAATGGAATGTATTAAGGATGGGTTCAGTAAATTTATATGATATATATGAAATAATAATTCTACTTTAATTAGTTTATATATATACTTATATTTTATTTTCTTTCATTCTTCAGTATGATAAGAAAGCGGAAACAACATTCATGCGTACGTATGACCTACCATCTCCAGAAATGGTGTATTTAATTTTCTATTTATATATTTAATATATTATTATAAATAAATATAATATGAATATAAATGATATTTATATAATGGTTTACATTCTTTATATCATTATATAAGTATGTGGTCCAAAAATAAAACAAATTATGACCCATGCCAAAAAACAAAGTAGATATTACCTAAAACTTAACATTAACATGGAAGTGTTAATAAGTGGGTGATATAAATACATATATGGTATTATATATAATAATATGGTTCTATGGTTTATTTATAAAAAACTTATATATCTTTTTTAATGAGTATGATGAGATTTAAGACATAAGGTAAGGGGGTTTCTAGTCTCACTTTTATTTCGGTATTCACCACTCATTTCTTTTATGTGGTGTATATAATGACCATAAATATATTATATGATTTTTGTCATAAATTTATGAGTATTTAAATATTCATTTTATGATATCTCTTTCATGGGGTTTTTTTGTTTAAAAATTTACCAAATTGATAAAGTATTTTTCTCTCAATTTTTATTCTTTGAGATACTTGCCATGAATTTCAAAAACCATGTTTTCCAAAAAAAATCAATTTTTTTAAAAGATGGTATATTAAGCTAATTTTCAAGGGAAATTCATTTTTAAATTTTTTATTGTTTCAAAGTTTCCTTTATAAGTTTTAAAATATATTTTTAAAAAAGGTTTTCAAAAAAAATTATTTTTTAAAAAGTGTTTTTCAAAGAAGAAAGGATATTTTACTCACAAAAAGTTTTTAAAAGATCTTCCCAAATTATTTTCTATCTAAGATAGAATCCATTGGTGTTACTCATGCCTTTTTAGAAATTATAAAAAGGATATATTAATATTATTTCTCTAAATGGTTTCTGTTATGGTGTAATTAATTTTATGAAACTCATTTCTCTTTCACGAGTTATATTCTTAGGAAACCTGCTACATTTCACAGGTTATGATTTGATGAAATGATTATAAAACCAGTATTTTTCTATAGGTTAATATATGATTACTTGTTTATGACACCAATTTTATTTCATAAGTTATGATATTATTTTTTATGAATTTTTGGCACATGTATATATGATTTAATTATAAGATAGTTGGGACCTATATCTCCCTCCAATGCATTGGGAAAAGATTTATATCTCATAAGATAGTGATGGGATTCAATTTGATGGTCTTAATCCACTATGAAATATGGGTAAAATGATCTAATATGGGAATATGGGGAGACTCAATCCCTTAGAAGGAAAGGTATACAACTAGGTATGGTGGTGTGTCCTACTTAGTAGGTGTAGTTCCCATAAAGTGCCATGTTATGTTTTGTCAATGAACCTTGACTTATAGGGAATGATATTACATATTGATTTGTATTACATGATTTAATGTCTTATTCCTATTTTATTCCTTCATGAATTATTCTCTTGATTCCCTTATGATCCATGACTTATAAACTACCAATATTTATGCCATGATTCATTTTTATGATCTTTGATATGCAGGGTATGATCTTCTAATGGCACGATCATGTTCTCATACTCTTATGCTCATGTTTAGGCTTACATATCTCCATTTTTTACCCTTACCGAGCATATTATCTCACCCTTATTATGTTTCCATTCCCTAGTTTTTGAAGATGTGTATTATTTATGATGTTCCTAAGAAGATTGATAGTCATAAACAACCTAGTTGAAGATAATGTAGCTTAATTATATACCAATGTTTATGTTTCCATTTTTCCAAATGCATTAAATTAATATGGTATTTGGGCATATATTTTTGTAATGTTTTAAGTATTCTACAAAAAATGATGTAATGTTAATGAATGAAAAGTGAGGGTCACTGTAGCACCAAATGAATTTTTCTATCTCAGAGAAAGTATGTTCTTGATATTCTGTAAGAGACTCGAATGACTCGTTCTAACTCAGTTGACTTACCCCTCAAACATGGAGAAAAATAAATTTATACTGATAGTAATATGGTTTCTTTACCCAACAGATATAGATTAATTATTGGGAAACTTAACTACTTGATGATGACTCAACCCAATATTGCATGTGCGATTAAAAAAGTGAGTCAATTTATGGAATCCATAACAAAAACACAGTGGGAGTCTATTCTTTACATTATTAGATTTGTGAAAAAGAAACTAGGTTTTAGTATTATATATTTTTATAATGGGAATATAGACATTGAGGCATCTTGTGATGCATATTATGTTGGATGTCTCTCTTTTAGGTGATCTACATCTAGTTTCGTAGTATTTGCTGGAAGAAATTTGATCTCATGGTGAAGTAAGAAGTATATGGTTATCTCCCAACAAGTTTAAAGTTTGGAGCATCATGCCATGGAATATGTGACTGAAAATAATATTTGGGCACACAAATTCTATAATAGATTGGGTACATTGTCAAGAAACAGACACATATCTGGTGTGGAAATCACATTGTTATCAAGATTGCGATAAATCTAGCTTTTATGAGTGAACAAAGAATATTGAAGCTTATTTTCAATTAATTCAACAAAACTTTGAGAAAAATAATATCACCTTCGTCCATGTTCCAACCTCTAATCAACTTGCAGATGTTCTCACAAAAGGGGTGTTTGGACCACGTGTTCAATTTTTGTGTGACAAGCTGAGCATGAAAAATATATATTTCCCAACATTAGGGGGAGTGTTAAGAGTATTAGATATTTTTAATATTTTTATCCCACATTGGTATGGGTTATCTTTTGTACACCTTTTATTATCTATAAATAAAGCACCCTGACTCTTTGTGAGGTATGAGTTTCCATTCAACAATAATACTAAAATTTACTTATATGTAAATGATTACAATAAATATATTAAAATATAATCATATATATATACTATTTAAATATTAATAAATTCATTTACGAAGTATATATTAATATTAATTATATATATAATAAATTATTAAATTATAAATTCTATTTTCATATAGTCAATTATATTTAAAAATATAAATATAAATTCATTTATAATATATTTCTAATTATATTTATAAAATAAAATTCCATCAATTATATTTAAAAAATATTATAAATGAATATTTATATTATCATCCATATTTTAAAATACTATTAATTATATATATGTAATAAAAAAATTCATTAGTTGTATAATAAACATTATTATTTATATTTAAAATAATAATAATTAAAAAATTGTATATTTAAATATATATATATATATAATATTAATATTAATTATGTTAGATTTTTTAATCAATTACTAATTATATTTACAACATTAATTGTATTTAAAAAATTAGTAATAATATATATATATATATATAATATTTCTATTAATTATGAAAAATTATATATTTTTTTAAACTTAAATAATATCATTAATTACATAAATGTTTATAAACATTTATATTTACAAATATTTTCATTAATATTTAAATTTAATTTTATATATAAGAAATATTATAATATTATTTATTATTTATTATTTATATTTTAAAAAATATCCTTAACTAGAATAACTGATATATATATATATATATATATATATAATTTTATATTACTTATATATATGAAATTAAATATTTAATTTAATTTTAATAATATATATTTTATGTTAAATTTAAATTAAATCATTTTAAAATAGAGTGGTATTTTTTGGATACATACACACACAATATATATTTATATAGTTTTAGGATATCTGCATGACCATGGTTACACTGATAAAAATATATTTTTATCAATAATAAAAAAAATAAAGATAATGTTTTATCATTACTCTTAGCACTAGTAAAAGTGTATTTTATCATTGCTTCTTAAAATCACACATAAATTCCATCACTTTCCCCCTGATTTCTTATTAGTGTTTAAACTAGTTCTTTTTACATGTTTGTTTATGGTATTTTTAGTTCTTTAATTTTTTATTTCCATTGATTATTTTAAATATGTTCTTTATTTTGGTATCCTAGGAAATATTATATATTTTTAAATTAGTAAATTTTTTAGTATTTTTTTACAATGATAAAATTGTTGGTTTTGTGTTGATTTTGAATAATTTTTAATTCATAATTGTTTTATGTGATTGTGTATGTTTTATTTTTGATTTTAATGATTTGTGTTAATGTATATATTTTTCTAGAATCATACTTACATTAACATTAGGGAAAGCATCTACATTATAATGAAAATAATGCACCACACTAATGTAGGAAAAAAATTGATGATACTTGAACTTGAGACCTCACCGAGAACCATAGGGTAGGTACCATTGAGCAGTACTAACAGGGTTTGTTTAGAATCATAGAACATCTTTTTTTTGTAAAATATTGAGTTAAAACTTCTTCTTTTTGTTTCAGTGACATAAAATATGTTATCTGTTTATTTCTAATGTTTAGTATTTGATTTTTATTTGATGTGTTTATTTATGATTTTGTTTGTTATCTATAATTTTTCCCCATAAATTTATATATTTTTATAAATCTTAGAACATAATTTTTTTGATAAAATAATTAGATAATATTTGTGTTTTTTTTAAATACATAAAAAATTATATGTTTTTTATTTTGTTTTTAAATTTCAAGTATTTTTTTATATATTTTTAATTGTTTTATTTTTATATTTTTTTTCGTTAATTCATTTTTTTATTTGGTATTTTGGGGTCACAGAATATTTGGTTTATCATTTAATACAAAAATATAAGATTTTCCTTTTATATTGAGAGACAAATAATATGTTATATGGATGGATATTTACTACCAAATTCATTTCCTCGATTACTTTGTCATGCTTTGAGAATTTTTTATGAATCACCAGAAGAATTTTAGAGTGAAAATACAAAAAAAAATTGAATAATGAACCATGAAGGGAAAATTAAGATATCCTGTAAATGGTACCTTAGATTGTAACTTCAATAACATATTATTTATTAGGGAATTATGTTTCATTTGTTTATAACATTAATTATATATGGGCTTTGGTCCCATCCAAGGCCCGATTTATTCATTAATAAACAATTCCCACCTCTCTAAATATAATTTAACATGGAAATCTAGGATATATAAAAATGAAAGGAACAAAGGGAGTGTTGGTGTATCCTAGAGGTAGTATTTTTTATAATCAATTGTTAAATAATTTATGTGTTTTGATCATTGAATTGATTTCATGTGTAAACTTTTATTAATGTAGTCATATAATAACAAACAATGGTACATGTGATGTAACAACACTGACTCTAGTAAACCGTAGTCAATGTCTACATTATTATATTGGAATAATATATAAATGATCACATCCCAAAGAACCGAATAGTTTATAGGTATTGAGGAATGAGATACATACATGATACCCATTTTATATTGGTAATATAAAAATAAAACACAATACATAACAAGAGAAAATGACCTTCATCCTTAAAACTCATTCAAAGATTTATTCTTCATATCCCAAGGAAAAGAAACAAAATAAGGGTGATCTCAAATGATCATAAATGTTTATATACCATGAAATATATACCACATCAATAAGATATAATCAATATGAAAATTTAAATAAATGAATACACATTCCATTTAATCAACAAATTGACTATCATAATTGGATAAGGAATAATCAGTATAAAAAGTTAAATAACTGAAAACACATTACATTTAGTAAATAAACTAAGAATAAAATGAAACTAGAGATAATATCAATGAGAAAATATCATGGATAATAATAACAACTTAATCATAAATTATGGAAATAATTAATTATTAGACATCATGATCTTAGGCATCATTATACCTCTACTGTCAAGACCTTTTACAAGATAGTTTAAAACTACGAGTAAAAACCCATTTGATTTGACCAAATGATATGTATCATGAGAACTATCTTTTCATAAAGGGGATATCTATAATTAGTACCCCTCATAACTACATGTCAAATAATTACTCATATATATAAGAATTTATTTAATTCATAAATCAATATTTCTTATATAGCGACCCTAATTTTTTCTTACATGACTATCACATCATTTTTATGATAAACAACATGATAGCATTACAATTCATGATCAAAGGTTTAGTGTATTGGGAAAATTAGGCACATACATAACATGAACATAATAATACATAAACATTTATTTAAAATATTATTATTTATCCTTATAAATATCATGTTCTCTTTAGTATATGTAGTCACCTGAGGATATATATCAAAGAAAATGGGTGAGCTAAAACCTCAGTAAGAGGATGAATAAGGGACATGAGTCAATATAACATGGGAGAGAATAATCTTCATAATCATAACATAAGAATTTTATAATCATCAATATCATGAGGGAAACATTTTATTAATTCATTGAATGGGGAAATGTATAAAAATGAAACATCATGTATTAGTGGTCAAATACCACACATAGTTATGAATAAAGATAGCATAATGTTCATGCATAACATATGTTCATAATAATAAAATCATAATTATGAAATAATTAGTATCATGTTCACACATATTACAAATTATCTCATGAGATACATCACATTAACCAATGAATTTGAGGGTAATATAATTCCTGGCCCACCTCTCACATCATAACATTTATATAATCATGCATGCCACATAGAACGTATAACAAAAATAGAAATTAAATTACCCATAGAAAGGAATGGGTTTAATAAATAATTATTCCATAAAGAAACTTTGGTGTTACCAAATTAAAAATAGATATCATAATTTGGAATAAAATATCATTTTTCTTTGGATAAAAAATAACACATGAGAAGTAAAAGATTTGTTTTGAAAAGAAATTCCTTTTTAGAAAATCATTTTTTGGCTTATAAATCAATGTGGAAAAATTTATATCCTGAAATAAAAGGTAATAATAGTGAAATTATATTTAATAAAGAGTAGAGGAATATCCATACTAAAATTGGCATGAAATATTGATAATGTAAAGAAAGGGAGTTGGGTTTGAGAATCCCCTTACCTTATGTCTGAATGCATTCTGAACTTGCACTTAATGACCTAGATAATAAAATTATATTCATAAATTAATTAATTAATAACATATTATACATGTATTTTATTTATTATAATTTTATTAATTTCATTTATGGTTATTTTTATGAGTTACAGAGTTCAATTTGGTCATTATGTGGGCGTTCATTTTCTTGGTTTCATGGTCAGTTTACTTGTATATAATTATGTAAATTATTTTAAAATGGAAATAATTATCTAAAAGTGAAATTATATGGTACTAATTAAATTAAAAAAAATTTAAATAGTTTCATATATCATTTGGATTTCTATTATGATGATGATTCATTTGATAAAACATTAATGATAAATGTTTAGTTTATTTTGGAAGTTTTTACAACCATCACAAACTAGTTTTGTTTTATCTAATACTATGTTTATGAATTAGTTCTAGAACATTAAAAAATATATAATATACATATTAAAATATTTTTTAACCATGTTAATTGTTTTATGACCATACTTTAAGGTGTTAATTGGAAAAAACTCTACATCCATGATAGTGGTGAATCGACATATCACGAATGATGTTTTCATTTTTAAAATAAAAGGAGAAGATAAGAGATTTGATGATAAATATTCCATTAAAAAGATAAAATTTTAGTATATATATTACATTTTATTTATCATTAATATTTATATAGGTGGGGTGAGGAGAGTATAATAAAATAAATTAAATTAAAAGAGGACTGAGGATTGTAACTCTTGAATGTTGTCTCCTTGAGAACCTTATTAAGGCACTTGGGATTATAATTTTATTAAGACTAAAAACTCTTGTATGTGTGGAAGTGGCTTTGTAAAATAATTTTCTATAATTTAGACAAGCTAAAAGGCTTATAAGTTTTGAGGAGAAGGGGTTGTGAGGGGTGGTATTTATAGGTGGAGATTTGATTATTATAATCACTAGTTTATTATTTTGGATCAACACTATCAACAATGTTGATTAATATTACTAAGTAAAGTAAATAGTGAAGGAGTGTTCAATATAATTAATGATTAAATCATCAATACATCATCCAAGAATCATAAATTCATGTATTTATCTTATATCATAAATTACCATATTTTACTATTCACCAAAAATTCAACTATTTTTGAAAAATCCAAAAAAATTACCCTAAACATTTTTTTGATGTGTAGATTTAAAAAATGGAATTCGTTTTATGAAATTAATTTATAGATATGAGATATTTAATTTCTAAATAAAATCATCATTTATTCAAAAAGTTCTTCTTTTAATATTATAAATGATTTTATGACCCTTAGAAAAATTAATTAAGGTCTCATAAAATTATCTTATAATTATAATATAATATAATATCAATTTATGAAACTATTTTATGAAAATAAATTTTCTTTTAAATAATTATATTAAATGGTAAATAAATATTAACGTTTTATAAAAAACCAACACTAATTTATCATTTTAAAAACATTTTTTTACTTATATCATTATATAATTGTATCATTTTTTAATTTAAAAAAAAACATAAAATTTATTTATAATTTCATTGCATTGGTTTCTATTATAATGGCCAGATTACTATTCCTAATGGTCATATTACTATTCCAACTGTCAGGTTACTATTCACTAGGTATTGGTTCCTTAATTTCTATAAATACCACTTATTTTATTCTTTATTTATGAAAATAAATTTTTTATTGGGTTGTTTATGTGATGCATTTGTTTTATGACATAATTATATGAATATAAATTCCATTGGTAAAATTCTGAGTCGTCACATTCCTTCCCCCTTATGAAATTTCATCCTCAAAATTTCATTTTACATACTAAGGTTAAAATAGGTGAGTATATTTGTCCTTCATCGCTTCCTCTGGTTCCCATGTCACTTGTTCATACTTATGGTTTCTATATAGTAACTTGACCAAGTTAGTGGTATTGTTACATATAATCTTGTCTCTTCGATCCAAAATATTCACCAGCTTCTCCTCATAAGAGAGGTCATTTTCTAGCTGTACCAACTCTAAGTTCAGTAAATTTGTGGGATCTGTCATGTAATTACTCAAGAGGTATACATGGAATACATCATTCACTTGAGACATGTTTTGTGGAAGTGAAAGCTAATAGGATATTTTTCCAATGTGATCAAGGATCTCAAAGGGTCCAATGTACCTTGGGATAAGATTCACTTTCTTTCCAAACCACATGAAACTCTTCAATGGTGATATATGAAGGAAAAAAAATTCCCCAACATCAAACTCCAAGTTCCTTTCATGGTTGTCAGTATATATCTTCTTCCAACTATGATTATCATTTATATGTTGTTGGATGTTTCGAACCTTCTTGTTTATCTCTCGAACAAGATCATGTCCAAGTAGCTTTCGCTCACCAACTTCATCCTAACAAGTTGGAGTTCTACATCACTTCATATACAAAGATTCATATGAAGCCTTTTGAATACTTGAGTGGAAGTTGTTGTTTTATGAGAACTCAACTAATTGGAGATCTTGATTCCATCCTTCTTTGAATTCCATTGAGTGGGATCTTATCATTTTCTAGAGCCTTTGAATAGTCCTTTTATATTTTCTATCAGTTTGGGGGTGATATGTAGTGATGAGATTGAATTAATTACTCAAATAATGTTGAATACTTCTTTAGAATTTACATGTGATTCTTGGATCATGATCAGATATGATCAAAAGTGGAACCCCATGAATCCTCACCACTTTCTTCACATATATCTTGGCAATATTTTCAAGAGGTAAATATTTACAAATAGCAATGAAGTGGACAATCATGGTGAGTCGATCTAGTAAAAACCATATTGCATTATTTCCTTTAGATTTTTTTGGGAGACTAGTGACAACTTCTACAGTGAAATTCTCCCATTACCACATGGGTATAGGCAATGGTTCCATCATCCCTTTGGAATTCTTTCACTCCAATTTAACTTACTAACATACTATACATCTTGAGATATAATATGAAATCTCCTTCATGTTTTCCCACCATAAGTTATCTCAATGATCATGGAACATCTTAGTACTTCTGGAATGGATAGAGAAATATGATCTATGTGCATTATCCAATACCTTCTTCTTTATCTCAGGTGATTAATTCACATAAATCATAGTTCCAAACCAAATCACACCATCTGTAATGTCCCGGAAATTATATATAATTTTTTTTATTATATGGAATTCTTATGAGATAGTGAAAATTTATGGAACGTGATTCTGAGTCCTAGAGTGACCAGAATGATCTGTCGAAAATTTTTATGCTTTAAATAGAACACGTGAGTGGTTTTCTTTAAAAAGTGTAATAACTATTAAATGGGTGCCCGAATCAGAAATATGAGGGCACCGTTGTATTCAGGAGGGTGGTTTTACCCTAGGCGCAACTTAAGTTTAGTCAGCACAGGCCTCCAGTGAGAAAACATGAAAATGGCATAACCATAAATAAAATTATTAAATAAAATTATTTTATTTTTCAAATGCTTATAACCCACAAATGGAGACACGGATTAAAAAAACAAGACCATCGCTGAACTCGTGAGGGTATGCTTTTCTTAGGCAAATCCTAACATTAGCTAGCGCATGCCAAAAGTGGAAGTTAGTTTTTGGCCGTAAATAAAATAACTAAGTAACAATTATTTTATTTTTAAATTATATTACTCCTAAAAGGTAACTTAGATTTTAAATCCAAGAGTATCGCTGAGCTTGTGAGGGTGTGTTCCCCTTAAGAAGAGACTAACCTTGACCAGAGCGGGTTGAGGGTGACTGTTAATAATTTTTTAACATTTTTAAGGTACGCTCAGTAAATGTGCGAATGAAAATTTCTATCTTTTGAACTAGTGCTTGGATTAAAAATATGAGGTCATTGTTGAATTTTTAGTGTCGGGATTCTCTTAGGCGAAGCTTAACTTCTACCGACAAGGGTCTTAAGAAAAAGTTAATTTTTTTACTTTACAAAAAATAATAAAATAACTCCATGGGTTATCTTATCTCTTTCTATAACCATTGAGTGATGTGGTGGGACCATAGAGTTAATAGGTCATTCAATGACCTGACCCTTGGGTTGTGTAACCTTGACATTGGTTGATTTAATGGAACACTAAATGTGGTTCATTAATAAACTGCATTAATGTTATGAAACGTCGTTGGTTCCTCACATCTATTTAAACGAATCTTGGGAATGGGTTTTTGGAACTCAAGTGAGGAACCTTTGATGAAGTTCCACGACGACTTCCTCCAATGTAGAATGGAGCTTTGACGCTTTATAGGGTTTAATCTGGAGTTTGATGAAGGCCAACGAACCAGCTAAAAACGCGGACCCGTCTTTCTCATCTAAAGTGACTTCCAATGAACTCTAGGTAGGGGGTTTATTCTTGATTCCTCCCCTTTACCCCATTCTTGAATATTATGACGAACATGGATCAACCGTCCAATGGGTTGTTCCATGTTTCGTTCTTTAAGGCGGGAGGATATTTCTGGGTTTTCCTTATAGAAGTTTTTATAATTAAAATATCCTTCTCATGTTATTATGCTAACACATAGGGCACGAGACAAATGAACAAGGCTCGGACCCTCCTCCTAACTCGGTTGTGGTGGCGTTCTTTGTGGAAAACAAGAAGATATGGCAGGAAGAGGAATTTGGGATCCACACAGTGTTGGCAACATCCCGACAGGCCCGTAGGCGCAATCGGAGGAAAAAATGTACTACCGAATCTCACCTGGTGGACCACGAAATCCCTACCTGCACTGGCGGGGGAAAATGACTGGCGCCGGTAGGAAAATTGATCTCCTTGGCCACAAAGGATGGCAGCACCTGAAGGCGCCACAGCGAGCAGCAGGGACAGCCGGCCATGGGCTGGCCGCTTTGGCAGCAGGGCGACACGCCGTCGTAAGCCGCATAGGGAGGTATTGGATTCGATCTATGGCGGTGGGGACCCGCACCCCATGGGTCTCGCAAACAGGAGTCGGCACCATTTGGTGCTTACATTACAATTCTAAAGGATAGAATGTTTGTTGGGGAAGGGGAGCTGACCCCGCACAGCTTGGCAGGTTGGGCCAGTCCGTGGCCCAGCCCCCTTGGGTCGGCCTAGCTGGTTCGGGGCAGGTCGGGTCGGACCCAAAATAGGTGGGGAAACCCGAACCGGGTTGGGTCAGCCCAGGTCGGGTCAGTTCGGGCTGGTCCGCCCGGGTCAGACCGGACCCAGGCCATTTTCATCCAAGATATGCTTAAAAGGTTGTATCCCACAAACTAGACATCTGTTTGACAAACCATCTGCAGATCTAGAATACTTGGAACAACAAGGTCCTTTTGAGATACACTACCTAAGTTTTTGGAGAAATTTAGAGTTCATACGGGTTGGATCGAACCTGAATCCAAACGATCCCTCGATACTAAAATGCTTATAACTCATAGATCGGGTGTCCTATTGATGCGTCATCTATCGTGTTGGAACCCTTACGTCATGGAGGTACTTTGTGTTAATCCATTGTGGAACTTTGTGGTAGTTGAGGCCCAACCGATATCTTAAGGAGTAGTTTCTACAGAACTCAAGCGCACCGAGTACGGGGAATCCTGTGGTTGGTTGTCATTTGGATAGTGACCCTGTGTGGATCAGCATCATAGTGACATTGTGTGGATCAGTATCATAGAGAACCTGTGTGGATCGGAATCATAGAGACCCTGTGTGGATCATCATAATTGCGATCCTGTGTGTATCAGCATCATAGCGACCCTGTGTGGATCAACATCATAGGGAACCTGTGAGGATTATCATCATAGAGACCCTGTGTGGATCATCATCATAGTGGCCCTGTGTGGATCATCATCATAGCGACCCGGTGTGGATCAGCATCACAACAACCCTATATGGGTCAGCATCATAGCAACCCTGTGTGGATCACCATCATAATGACCCTATGTAGATTAGCATCATAGCGACCTTGTGTGGATCAGTAGTGTTCATCCCAATGAGGACCATCCTTAGAGTGGCCCATCGTGGATTAGCGATATACGACCCTCTGTGGATCGATAAGGGAAAAATCCTTCATGGTTTAGTTGTGAGAAATTCTTAATGGAATAAAATGATATAGCTTAATAATAATCAACTTTATTCCTAAACTTTGAGTTATATACCTGGTGTGAGATGTCTTTTTCTTTTTTCTTTGTGATTGAGATCATGCTTTCTTGTTTTCCTTTGTCAAATTCTGAGAGACCTTCAGGGGTCTCAAGATCTCTACTGGGTATTGTTACAATCACCCCTACACAAGCTTCGTCGGCACCTTGTCGTGTCTTGTGCAGATGACGAGAATCTTGGATGAGACTTTAGGGACCCAGGACCAGGTGGTACACGTAGGTGAATGGTTGACATGTAGAACAATAGAGATGAGTTGTACTTACCCTTCAGGTAGGATCCTTGGAGGACGACCTCAGGAGATGTTTTCTTTTTTATATATATTTCCATTTCATTTGGGCTTGTATTCTAGCCCCTTTACTTCAGTACTTACTTTTACACTCTGTGGTGGTTTTTAGTTGTAGTTGCACCTTTCTTCTTCCATTGTGTTTTACTTGTGTGCAGTGTACCATGTCTGTGTGTGTACGGGTTTTAAGGCAATGTCTTCCCATTTAGGGAAATTCCTTTCCAGTGCTAGTCAACAACCCCTGGCCTATGGAAGGTGGTCTTAGGGTAGTCATGGAATGGGCCCCAAGGGACGGGTTGTGACAAAGTGGTATTAGAGGGCGGCCGGTTCTACTAGAAGAACTAAGAGTCTGTGTTTTTAATGAAGCAATAGTGTTACGTGTCTTGAGTCTGAGTTTCAGTTCGGGGAGTCCAATATTGGTGTAGAGGCTGATATATCCATACACCAGGACCCTAAAATATGATTTCCAACTCGGTACACAAAAATACTAATTGTGTGGGTTTGGAAAATGGTGTTTTCTTTTTGATCTCTTTGATTCATCTCACCAAGTATAACTTATTGATCGTGTTTCATCTTGATTCTCTTTCAAGATGCATCCACGCAGACAGCCATCCAGGATTCCAATGCGTGACCAAGAGGATGGTCCACAGTGTGATGATGCTTTAGTACAAGGATTGTTGCCTGAGATAGTACCTTCAAGCATGTGTCCCAGTGATACTACTACCCATTAGTCAGCAGTTACTACTGATGCTACTGGTAGAGGACACATATAGTCTTAGTTCCTTACATGATTTTTAGTAATAGATTCCCCTCAAGTTCCGAGGTGATCCCAAATCATATGTGGCTAAGGACTAGCTTGAGGTGCTGACCTAGTTTCCATCGAGTTAGGGCACCATTTGATCTGATGGCGGTCCTAGTAGTGAGCCTTCTACATGGATCAGTAGGGAGATGACAGGGTTTAGAATACCCAGATATTACGATGAGGTGACTTTTCTGTGGATAGATCTTGATAACCTTCCTATGAGAAGGGGTATATTTCCATAAAAAGCTAAGGGGTATGTGTTCCCAAGAGCTTCTACAGATTTGGTAGGATGACATATCGGTAGCTAAGTATTCATCAAGGCATACCGACCATTCCAGTTACTCAATGAAAATGATAAAAATAGTGATTTAGGGCTCGAACCTCCGAGCGATATGTGTTTAGGGACATCTAAGCTGACATTATTCCTCTATGCATTCCTACTTATGTTAAGGTGCTAGAGATAACCTTTGTGGTTGAATGTTCTTTAGCTGAGTAGATATAGCCAGTGAATGTTTATAGTGGGAAAGTAGGACATTGATGTCTGTCTTAGAGACTTGGGTGTGTAAAAAGTTTTGGGAAGAGGAAGTGATAGATACAAATGAATTGTTAGGGCAGCAGACGTGGAAGAGGAGCTAGGAGAGCAGTATGCGATGGTATACATTTCGACATGTTATAACCACCACCACAATGTGGTCCCCACCAGGCTCAGAGAGATGGAGGAAAGGAGAAATAAGTAGCTATATGTGGTCATGGAGTGTGACCCAAGGGCTCCATGAATGATTATAGGTACAGTCTGTGTCTACTACTATCTACCATAATTAATATACATATGTACTAATCATCCTTCTCATCACAAATCTAGTTCAAGACCTAGAGTTTTTGGATAAACCATTGACTTGACCCTTATGTATGGAGATACCTATGGGAGGATACTTGATAATCACACTTATTACAATGGTGTGATCTAGCCGTTGAGTTTATAGTTTCGGTTGGAACCTCGTGGTGGCAGCGTTGAGACCTCACGATGTTAGTTTGGGTATGGACCGGTCATCAACAGTTCATTCTCATATTGACTATTTTAGGGAAAAAGTTTGTGGTATATATACTGTGTTGGAATGGGGTTTTCCTTGGTTGGAGAAGAAAAAAAAGAAACCCAGGCAACATGAGATAAACTCATGCATAGGAGGGTATAGTTGATCACTCTTGAGTCGGCCAGCCTTACCCTCATGGCAGCAGGTCTTTTGAGTTTTCAGTTCCCAACATTAGTGGTAGAGTTCGAGAAAATACTTTCAAAAGATGTTTTCAGGATTACCTCCCCACAGTAAGAGGTAATTTTTCATTGGATTGTACCTAAGGATGATACCAATATCTACAACTGCATATCGGATGGATTCTGCGGAGCTTCAGGAGCTGAGAGTATAGTTGGTAGAAAAGTTTACTGTCTACTCCGATCACAAGAGTCTCAGGTATATCTTCCCACAGAAGGACCTGAGCCTGAGACAGCGGTGATGGTTGAAGTTCCTCTAGTACAATGACTTTGAGATAGTCTACACTTCTGGGAAGGGGAATGTGGTGGCATACACACTCAGTAGGAGGTCTAGACTGAAGTTGCTAAGTGAGGCAACAAAGAAGCTATCCGCATTGCAGATATCATTCGTGGATAGTGATGGAGCAGCTTACCTCTAGTCTATGACTATCAATCCCCCACTCCTTCAGTGGGTTTAGGAGGCATATCTTGGGGAGGTGGACTGTGAGGCCTGGTGTGCTCAGATATCCTCAGGATATGCTCTTGAAGGATTTCCAAAAGGTGGAGAACACATCATCTTATTTAGAGGATGCACCATGGTACTATTGATGCTACGAGAGAAGGTATTGAGGTAGTTCTACACATCCCCTTTGGTGGTACATCTAGGTGTGGTGAAGATGTACCAGGATCTTTGGCATCACTATTGGTGGACAGGGATAAAGAAATAAGTGGCGGGGTTCATTACACGATACCACACTTTCCATCAAGTGAAGCTCGGGCATCAGGTTCTAGCAGGCTTAGCACAATCACTTGAGGTGACAGAATGGATGTGGGATGTTATCTCTATGGACTTCATGACAGGGCTACCACATACGTCCAGGGGCTACAATTCCATCTGGGTGATCGTTGACCAACTCACCAACACATCCCACTTTCTACCCATCTGAGAGCAGGGATCAGTAGAAGGATTACAATGCCTCTACGTAAAGGAGATTATACGACTTCACAGGGTGACATCGATGATCATATTATATCACGAAACTTGTTTTACCCCCAAGCTATGGAAGTGATTGTAGGAGGGGTTCGATACTCAACTACGCTTAAGCACCTCCTTTCATCCTCAGATAGATGGTCAGATAGAGAGGACCATACAGACACTCAAAAACATGCTTTGTGCTTACATCCTATATTTTGGACGTAGTTAGAAGGACCACCTGCCACTAGTGGAGTTCAAATACAAAAATAGTTATCACTCCACAATCGGTATGGCTCTGTTTGAGGCATTGTATAGGCGACCATGCAGATCACCTCTATGCTGGACAGACCCAAGGGAGTTAGCACTTATGGGTCTAGAGTTGGTACGAGCTACCACTGAGAAGGTGCATATCGTCTAGGAGCAGATGAAGACTGCATAAAGTCTTCATAAGTCTTATGCTAATAGGATATGGAGACCATTTGAGTTCAAGTATGGATATCATGTCTTTCTATGGGTCTCACCCCGACAAGGATTGCAGAGATTTGGCCAGGTTGATAAGTTATCTTCAAGGTTCATTGGACCTTTCCAGATTCTTAGCAGAGTTTATGAGTTGGAGTACCTCCTAGATCTTCCCCCACAGATGCACCGGGTGCATAACGTTTTCCATGTGTCATAGATAAGGAGATGCATGCATGATCCATCGCTTTTTATTGACTAGGGAGAGTTGGAATTTGATGATGGGGAAACTTTTAGGGAGTTTCTAGGGGAGATAGGTGGTTGAAAGGAGTGAGTCCTTTGTGGATGGTCGATCCCTCCAGTGTGAGTTCGGTGGTAGTAAAATAACCTCCAGTAGAGCACATGGGAGAAAAAGGCTCAGATTCGTGCTCAGTACCCTCATTTGTTTGATTTGAATTTGTTGTGGATTTTGGGGACATAAATCCCTATGTTGGGGAGAATGTAATGTCCCGGAAATTCCGTATAATTTTTTTTATTATATAAAATTATTACAAGACTGCGAAAATTGATGGCACGTGATTTTGAGGCCCAGAGTGCCCGGAATGATCCGTAAAAAAATGTTATGTTTTAAATACTGTGCATGAGTGGTTTTCGTAAAAAAGTGGAATAACTATTAAAGAGGTTCCCGGATCAGAAATCTAAGGGCATCGTTGCATTCAGGATGACGGGTTTACTTTAGGGGTGACTTAATTTTAGTCAGTGTAGGCCTCTGGTGAGAAAACCCGAAAATGGCATAACCATAAATAAAATAACTAAATAAAATTATTTTATTTTTTCAAATTCTTATAACTCACGAATGGATACTCAAATTAAAAATCTAAGACCACTGCTGAACTTGTGATGGTTTTCTTTCCTTAGGAAGATCCTAACATTGGCTGGCATGGGCCAACAGTGGAAGTTAGTTTTTGGCTTTAAATAGAATAATTAAGTAACAATTATTTTATTGTTAAATTATATAACTCCTAAAAGGTAACTCGTATTGGAAATATGAGAGTATCATTGAGCTCGTCAGGGAACGTTCCCCTTAGGCAGAGCCTAACCTCGACCGGCACGGGTTGAGGGTGACTATTAATAATTTTTAAACTTTTTATAAGGTACATTCAGTAAATGTGCAAGCGAAAATTTCTATCTTTTGAACCATTGCTCGGATTAAAAATCCGAGGGCACCATTGAATTCTCAGTGTCAGGATTCTCTTAGGCGAAGCTTAACTTCGACCGGCATGGGTCAGAAGAAAAATTTAATTTTTAGACTTTATAGAAAAAACAAAAAACTAACTCCATGAGTTATTTTATCTCTTTTTTAACCATTGAGTGATGTGTTGGGACCATAGAGTTAATAGTTCATTCAATGACTTGAACCTTTGTTTGTGTATCCTTGACATTTGTTGTTTTAATGGAACACTAAATGTGGCTCATTAATGAACTGCATTAATGTTATGCAACGTGGTTGGTTCCTCAGATCTATTTAAATGAAGCTCAGGCATGGGTGTTTGGAACTCAAGTGAGGAACCTCTGAAGAAGTGCCGCAACGACTTCCTCCAATGTAGAACAGATCTTTAACGCTTTAGAATATTCAATCCTGAGTTATAAGAATGCCAATGAACACACTATGAACGCGGACCCGTCTTCCTCATTCGTAGTGACTTCCAGCGAACTCGATGTAGGGGTTTTATGCTTGATTCCTCTCCTTTACCATGTTCTTTAATATTATGAAGAACACAGATCAACCATCCAATGGGTTGTTCTGTGTTTCATTCTTTAATGCGGGAGGATATTGCGGGGTTTTCTTTATGGGAGTTTGTTATAATTAAAATATTCTTCATATGTTGTTATGCTAATGCAGAGGATTCAGGCCAAATAAACAGGGCCTAGACCCTTTTCCGAACTCGTTTGTGGTGGAGTTCTTCATGGACAACCAGAAGATATGGCGAAAAGAGCAATCTGGGAGCCACGCAGTGTTGGCAGTGTCCCAGGAGGCTCGTAGGCGCAATCGGAAGGGAAAACAAACCACCAGATCTCACCCGGTGGCCCACGGAAGCCTCAATGGCATGGAACCAGTGCAGCGACGCTGAAGGGAGATAGCGACTGGCTATCACCGTCCATGGAGGATGGTGGCGCCTGAAGGTTCCACAACGGGCAATAGGGGCGGTCGTCCCTTGGTCGGCCGCATTGGCAACAGAGCGGCGTGCCGTCGCGCGCCGCAGAGGGAGGCCGCGGCTTCGAGCCAAGTCGGAGGGGAACCATAGGTCCCACTGATAAGGGGGTTATGCCACGTGGTGCCGTTGTTACAATCTGAACAGACATAATGTTCATTCCAGAAGGGAAGTCGACCCCACACAGATCAACAGGTCGCTTCCAACCAAGGCGGGTCGGGTCGGTCCGCGGCCCAACAGGCCAAGTCTATGGCCCAGCGGGCCGAGCCATGGCCTATATGGTTCAGTCCAAGCCGAGTTGGACCCAGATCAGGTTAGGTCGGACTAGTCAGGCCGGACCGGACCCGGACCCTTTTCCGGCCAGATACGCTTAAAAGGTCATAACTCACAAAACAGACGTCCATTTGAAAAACCATCTACGATGTTGGAATCCTTGGAACAAGATGGTCCTTTTGAGAAACTCCACCTAAGTTTTTAGATAATTATGGAGTATGGACGGGATGGATTGAACCTGAATCCATTCGGGCCCTCGGTACTAAAACGCTTATAACTCACAGACAGAGTGTCATATTAATGCGTCGTCTATCATGTTAAAACCCTTACGACATGGAGGTCCTTTTGGTTACTCCTTTTTGGATGTTTTTGGAAGTAGAGGCATGAATAATATCTTGAGGAGAAGTTTTTATGGAACTCAAGCGCACTGAGTGCGGGGAATCATGTGGCTAGATGTCATTTGAATAGAGACCCTATGTGGATCAGCATCATAGAAAACCTGTGTGGATCAACATCATAGAGACCCTGTGTGGATCAATATCATAGATATCTGGTGTGGATCATCATCATAGAGACCATTTCTAGATCATCGTCATAGTGAACCTGTGTGTATCAGCATCATAGAGACCATGTGTGGATCGGCATCATAGAGACCCTATGTGGATCAGCATCATAGAGACCCTATATGGATCAGCATCATAGAGACCCTATATAGATCAGCATCATAGCAACCATATGTGGATCAACATCATAGATACCCTGTGTGGATCACCATCATAGTTACCATGTGTGGATCAGTAGTGTGTGACCCGATGAGAACCAGGCTTAGAGTGGCCCATTGTGGATCAGCGACATACGACCCTGGGTGGATCGAAAATGGAACCACTCCTTTGTGGTTAAGTTGTGGGAACTTCCTAATAGGATAAAATTATATATCTTAAGACTAATCATCTTTATTCCTAAACTCTGAGTTGTATACCTAGTGTGAACTATCTTTTTCTTTATACTTTTTGATTGAGATCATGCTTTGTGGTTTTACATTGTGGAATTCTGAGAGACCTTTGGTGGTCTCAGGGTCCTTACTGTGTATTGTTATACTCACCCATGCACGGGCTTCGCCCACACCTTGTTTTGCCTTGTTCAAAAGAAGAGAATCTTGGCTAATACATTAGGGAGCTAGGACCAGGTGGTACAAGGAGGTGACTGGTTGATGTGGAGAGGTACGGAGACAAGTTGTACCTACCCTTTAGGTAAGATCCTTGGCAGACAACCTCAGGTGTTTTTTTCCCTTTTTCTGTATTTATATTTCAGTTGGTCTTGTATTCTGGCCCCTTTACTTCAGTACTTACTTTTACACTCTATGGTGGTTTTTAGTTTTGGTTTCACCTTTATTATTCCATTGTGTTTTACTTGTGCACAATGTACTCTGTCTCTGTGTGTACAGGTTTTGAGTCAATGCCTTCCCATTTAGGTAAATTCCTTTCCGATGCTAGTTACCAACCCCTGGACTATGGAAGGAGTGCTTGGGGTAGTCACAGCATGGGCCCTAAGGGACAGTTCATGACACCATCATCCTTGATGTGGTACTCCTATAGCTTCTCTTCTTTTATCACTTTCACCTTTTTTTGTAGCTCTAGATCATCCATCTATGCCTCCTTGAACTTTTCATGGATATATGGTTGGGAAATTATTTGTGCATGGTAGGATTTATTCCATGTTGTTATGATTTTCAAATCCATCATTTTCATATCCACTAATAAATGTTCTTTCTTAATTCAAATCATGAATACCACAATAAGTTTTTTTATTCTAATAGCATCAGCTATCTTGTTTTCCTTTCTCGGATGGTAATGAATATAGACATCATAGTCCTAGATTATCTTTAACCATATTCTTTGATTCATGTTTATTTCCTTCTATGTGAAAATAAAATTTAGACTCTTATGATCATTATATATGTCACACTTATCACCATAGAGTTAAAGCTTCTATATTTTAAAGGAAAATATCATAGATTCTAACTCTAGATCGTGTTTCGGGTAGTTTTGTTTATGGATATTCAAATTCCGTGAGGCATATTCTATCACTATATCATTATACATTATTAAAAACCTAATAATTTCTTTGAACCATCATTGTATATCAAAAAAAACTTCTCTACTTTTTGGTAGTATAAGTACAGGTGCAGTGATTATCCTCTTATTGATCTCTTTGTAGCATTCCTCACATTATTCCATCCAGATATACATTACCTCTTTCCATGTTAACATAGTTAGTGGTCTAGAAAATCCTGAGAAATTTCTCAAAAAACATTGGCAGTACCCTGCTAAGCCAAAAAAACTATATATTTCCATGACACTAGTGGGTCTGGGCTATTCCTCAATCTCTATTATCTTTGAAGGGTCCACATAAATTGCATCAATTATGATCATGTTCCCTAAGAATGTGACATGTCGCATCCAAAAGTCACACTTGATGAACATGACGTACACTTTATTATTCCTTAATGTATCTAGAACAATCCTTATATGTTTATTATATTCTTATTTTCTCTTGGGTTAGATGAGAATATCATCGATAAACACTACCATAAACCAATCAAGGGAGTCTCTAAAGAATATATTCATCAAATCCATGAATATTTTAGGGGAATTAGTAAGTATTAAGGGCATCACCAGAAAATCATATTTTCAATACCTCATATGGAAATAAATCTTATGAATATATTCTTTATTCAATTTCATTTGATGATATCCCGAATTAAGATCCACCTTTGAGATGTACTGAGCTCCTTGTGGTTGATCGAAAAAGTCATCAATACTTGGAATATGATACTTTTTCTTTATGGTGATCTTATCGATCTCCTAGAAATTGATTCACATTTGTATTAATCCATCAATTTTCTTTATAAAAAGCACTGGAACATCCCAAGGTGATGCACTAGGGCATATGAAACCTTTAACAAAATGATCTTTTAGATGCTTCTTTAACTCCTTCAGTTTGATTAGGTCCATCAAGTAGGTTCATTTAGATATAGGGGTGGATTGGGGTATAAGTTCTATTGATAACTCTAAATCACAATCTAGGGGAAGTCTAGGAAACTATTTGGAACATACATCACCATATTCCCTCAAAATGGTAATTTCCTAAAGTTCAATTCTTTCCTTTTATGTAACCATTTGGGCTAGGTAAGCTTCTTTATAGGGTATCAACACCCACACCATTGAGGGGTTTTTCAAAGGAGATTCGTGATCTTCCTTGAATTTATAGTGGATCATGGTATGGTTTGGAATATGAAAAGATATTTCATTTTTCTAATAGTTTATTTATGCTCTATAGAATTAGATCTAATCTGTTCCTAGAATAGCATCAAATTACACCAAGGGAATTATTATGAGATTTGTTGGAAGAATATTCCCACATACACCAATAGGAGAAGAGTCCAAAACATTGGTTGAAATGATCACACCATTATGTGTTTTTATGGATATATCTACTTCAAGGTATTAGGGATTTTATTCAATGATTATAGATAAATTTTAGGACATAAAGGAATGCATGTAACTAGAATCAAATAAGACTTTTTCTATTCTTGATTGAATAGGGAGTGTACCTTGTAATAATTTGTTTTCTTGCTCTACTTTAACAGTAGTTATGAAATAATATTTCCCTTTCTCCTTTGGATTTTGTGATGACTTAGCCCAGTTACCCTAAAGGACTTTAGGATTAGTACACTGGCTTTCATAATGCCCTTTCTTCCTATAGTTGATTCACTGAACCATAAGTGGTGCATTAGAATGTTCCCTCCATTCCTCCATCATGTTGTCCAAAATATTCATATATTTTCTAAATTAATGAGTTTAGTGGCCTTCCATCATGAACTTAAATAATTTCTCCATCCCTTTGATGAAATTACCATGATTATTCTTCCCACATTTTTAATAGGTGGAAAGATCAATCCTTTTTCCTCCTTTTTCATTTGAACCACCAGTTTAGAACTTTATTCGTCTCTACTTATCTTTATAACCATGGGACTATTATATAAACTCCATATATAATTTGAGAGAATATAAAACAACTTATTCATAACTATCAAAGTCTATAATAGTTAGATCCTTTCAAAGGTTTGGTTTTAAACCACTAAATAATCTATCTATTTTTCTATCATTGTTGATAAAAAAACCTGAATAGTATCTTGAAATCCTTTTGAAGTTTTCTTCATAAGACATGATATATTCCCCTTCCTTTTACTTCATCTCTATAAATTCCCTCTTTATATTTTATGAATATTTAGAGGGAAATAATTGTTAATAAATATTTTATTAATGTATTCTCACTCCATATATTCTATTTCATCCTTCTTCTTAGTGTTATTTATAAATTCCCATCATTGGTCAACTTCTCCATCTAAATGATAGATGTCTAGAGTCACCTACTCCTTCTTAGAACGGTGGATCATAGAAAATATCTTCTCCATTGAGTTAACCCACTATTCCACATCAAGTGGATCATAATATACACTAAATTTCAATGGTAGTTTCCTCAAAAAAAGTATTTAATGGCTAGTTTCTCCTTCTTGGGTGAGGGCAGATGTTCCACATGGTTCAGGTTCTTATTCATAACCTAAGACAACTAAGTAAGCATTTACATAAATTTTTGAAATCCACATCCCATGACATTAGTGATATCATTAAATAAATCATTACATTGTCCCTCACATAGGTTTTTGGTCTAGTTTCTCCTGGTTCCCACCACTTTCTAAAATAGAAAATGTTTGAACAAAACACAATTCAAAAAGTCGCAAATAAATTATTTATTATTTTTGAGCAATTAACTCTAAATGAATATCTTATGGGATCCATATGTTTATCATTTTTATAAAAAAAATATTCTTGGATGTTTACATATATTTAGTCTTATCTTAAGGGTTTTCACTAACGTTATCTAATCCAAATTCCCAAATTAACTAAACTATTCTTTAATACCAACTATAATGACCCTAATTTTTTCTTAAATGACTATTACATCATTTTTATGACAAAAACATAATATTTTATTCTACATGATCAAATTTTTAGTTTCTTGGGAAAATTAAGAACATACATAACTTATACATAATAGTACATAAACATTTTTTGAAAATCTTCTTCTTTATCCTTTTAAATCGCATGTTCTTAGTACATGCAGTCACCTGAGGATATACATCAAATAAAAGGGGTGAACTAAAACCCCAGTAAGAGGATGAATAAGGGACATAAATCAATATAATAAGAGTGGGAGTAATCATCATCATAAAATAGTCATAGTATCATCATCAATATCATGAGGGAAACACTGGATTAAGTAATGGAATATGGAAATGAATAAAAATGAAACATCATGTCTTAGTGGTAAAATACCACACATAGCTATGAACAAAGCTAGAATCCTATTCACACATAACATATTTCAATAATCATAACATAATAATTGTGAAAAAAAATATAGAATCAGTTTCATGAATATTACACATTATTTGATGAGATACATCACATTACCCAATGAATTGGAGGGCTATATAATTCTGGTCCCACCCATCACATCATAACATTTACATAATCATGCATGCCAAATACAATGTAAAACAATATTGGTAATGAAATTACACATGAAAATTAATGGGTTTCATTAATAATTATTTCTTGAATAAACATTGGTGTTATCATATAAAAAAAGGATATCATACTTTGGAATAAAATATCATTTTTCTTTGGATAATAAATAACATATGAGAAGTAAAAGATTTATTTTGAAAAGAAATATATTTTTGTAAAATCATTATTTTTTTATTATAAATCAAGGTGTAAACATGTATATCCCTGAAAGAAAATGGAATAATAGTTAAAGTATATTTAATAAATATTAAATTAATATCCATACTAAAATTATCATGAAATATGGATAACCCAAATAAAGTGGATTGGGTTCGAGAATCCCCTTACCTTATGTCTAAATGTGTTATGAACTTTCACTTAATATCCTAGAAAATAAAATTAGATTAATTAATTAATTAATTCATAACTTATTATATTTTTATATTATTTATTATAATTTTCTTAAGTTTATTTATGGCCATTTTGATGAGTTATAGAGTTTAATTTTGTCGTTCTGGGGGTGTTTTTTTTCATGGTTTCATGGTCAGTTTACTTGTGTATACTTATGGAAGTTCTTGTAAAATGGAATAATTTAACAGATGTGAAATTATATAGTATTTATTAACTTTAATATGCTTAAATGGTATTATATATCATTTGGTTTTCTGGTATGAGGATGAATCATTTGAAAACATTAATGATAAATGTTTAGTTTATTTTGGTGGTTTTTCTGACCATCACAAACTAGTTTCATATTATTTAAGATCATTTATGTAAATTTGTTCCAGAACATTAAAAAATGTATAATGTACATATTAAAATATTTTTTAACCATAATATTTTTTAGACCAGAATTTAAGGTAGTAATGGAAAATGAAAAATTGTCATCCACGAAGGTGGTGAACTGACATATCAAGGACGATGTTTTCATTTTTAGAATAAAAAAAGAAGATAATAGATTTTATGATGGATATTAAATTTCCACAATAATATTTAAGTATATTATATTATATTTATCATTCCATTTTGGATAGGTTATGTGATAATATGATAAGAAAATTAAAGTAATTAAAAGAAAAGGACTGAGGATTTTACCTCTTGAATGATGACTCATTGATAACCTCCTTAAGGTACTTGGTTTGGTATTTTTTTGAGACTAGAAGATATTTTACATTGGTTGTTATATTGGTAAATTAATTGGTCATAATTTATACAAGTTAAAAGTCTTATAAGGTGTGAGGATAAGTGGTGGTATTTATAGGGGAGAGGGGTGTTTTTTATTATTATATTCATTAGTTTATTTTTTGGCTCAATACTATAAATATTGTCAATTAAAATGACTAGATACTATAAATAGTGAAGGTTAGTTCGAGATAATGTGTGCTTATATCATCCATATATCATCCATTACTCAAAAATACCTGTATTAAGCTTATATCGTAAATTATTGTATTTCACTATTCGCTAAAACTTCAACTATTTTATATAAATAAATAAAATTCACCCTAAAAATTGTTCACTATTTATATTTTAAAAATTCAATTCATTTTTTGAAAATAATTTTATATATATGAAAATTTTAATTTTTAAATAAAATCATCACTTATTCGAAAAATACCAATTTAAATGTTATAATCGATTTTATGACACTTTGAAAAATTAATTAAGGTATCAAAAAATTATCTTATAATTATAATAAAACAAATATTAATTTATGAATATATTTTATGAAAATAAATTTTCTTTTAAATCATTATTTTAATTATAAAATTGTAAATAAACAATTACATTTTACAAAAATACCAACACTTAATTTATCATTTTTAAAAAATTATTTACTTATACTATGATATAATTATATAATATTTTCTTTTATAAAATACCTAAATTTAAATTATAATTTCAAAGTAAAGTTTACTATTCTAAAGTCCATATTACTATTCTTAGTGGTCATATTACTATCCCAATGGTCAGGTCACTATTCCATTGGTACGGGCTCTTAATTTCTATAAATACCACGTATTTCATTATTCATTAATAAGAGTAAAGTTTTTATTGGGTTACCTATTTGATGAATGTGGTTTATGATATAATTATAAAAGGGTAGATTCTATTGAATAAATTTTGGTTCATTACACCTTATCATCAAATATCAGTATTGAGTAAAGGATACATATCTATCAATATTTCCACAGTTAATCAAATAACTTTCAAAGTAAACACTATAGGTAAAAATGTTATACAATCTAGAAAATAAACATATAAATCTTACAATATTATTTATTTTTAAGATAAATTTAGTTTCTAATTAAAAATTATCACAATAAAGTGATTGTTTCAAGAGAAATTAAAAATCACAAAAGAAAGTGAGATTGTACAATAATTTTTTTCCTCTTTGGTAACTTTTACATTGTAACCCCTTGAATAATAAAAATTAAATAAAACATTAATAATAATTAATAAATATTAATTCATGTTAAATATATCAAATGGGTATTATATACACCACATAAAAGTGAATAGGTGCATATTAACAAATATCTCTCAATAAAATGTAAATTGAGATGAAATCCCTTACTATTTGATTCCCTTTTCTTAAACATTATCTAACCACATTTAAAATGGTTTTAATAATGTTATTAATTTATAAAAAAACAATAATAATATTTTTAATATCATATAATATCCTATTATAACATTTTACCACTTATTTTTTAATATTATTTCATAATTTTCATTTTTTTACGTGTTAATTTCCTTGTTTTCTCATGCGTGTTTTGTCATAAAAGTTACGATTCTTATACATAGGATATAAATAAATCATATCAAGAATTATAATAATTTTATTAATATAATATTTACTTAGTATATACATTATTAAAACCATTCTTAAAAGTTGTTCAGGGAAAATGAATCATATCACTACGTGGAGACAATTGGCCATACAAACAAATGAGCGTGGATATCATTACCTTAATAGATGAAAGGGTAAGGAAGTGAATGATATATTAATTTTAAATAATATATATCAATTTGATATATATCACATATATTCATTAAATTTATCCTTATTACTTTCCATGTAAATAGTAAGTGAAGAATGAATCACATCGCCTCGTGAGGCGGCAGTTCACCGTACACACGAGCAACATTATCCTATTTTAAACAGAATGGAAAGTAAGAATTTATATGTGATATTATAATTAGATAAGTATAATTATATCATAAATATTATACATATAAATTAAACCCATTGTTATATCAAACCATGAGAGGTTTTGATGGAAAAAGAGCTACATCGGTTCGTGAGGTGGTAGTTTGTCGTACACATGATCGATGACTTCATTTCCCATTTAATTAAAGAGGAGATGGTTACAGGTTATTAAATTAAAATATAAATATATAAATATATTTTAAGTACTAGTGTTATTATACTATCATTATTTAACAATATTTGAAGGAGTTGTGAAAGAACAAATAAAATAAAAATGATTGTTTAAGAGTGTTACCTCTTCTTTAGATGACCACTTTAGGTTGGAACCACAGCCTTTCTAGGATGGATTTATGATGAAATAAGGGTTATAATATGTTTTTATGGGATTAATAGAGAAATTTGGGTAGGTATTTTCTGAGCCAAATTACTTTTAAAGTGTGAGGAGGGGAGGAGAAGGGGTGGCCTTTTATAAGTGGGGGAGAGGACACACCTGAAATTTTTTAAAAGAATCAATTACACACCCATTTTTATCATGAAACATAAATCCTAAAAAATGGGTCATTGTCGATCCTTATAAGTGATAAGATCTAAATATTTCCATAAATGAGTTTTGGACTAGTTGTTAGGTCATTTTAACCCTTATCTTTTTAGTTTAATCCCCTCCTAAATCAACTTTTACCTTAATCGTGATAATTAATTTTTACTAATTTTTCTATTCATAATATTAAAAATTTAATTTGAACTTATTATATAATTTAAATTATTATTATTATAAATATATAATCAATTTTTGAAACTTCAATTTATATAATTGGAAGAATATAATTAAAAATTATTCCCACAAATGTGATGAAAAAGTTAGTTGTCAAATAGAAAATTTTCATAAGTATAGATGGTTTTAATGTCAAAAGTAAATATGAAATTTATTCCACTATCCTAAATTGTTTTTATTATTTTATAATTCAACTAATTTTTCTTAAAAACTAATTTAATATATATTTTAACTTTTTATATAATCAAAATGAAAAGGAATTTTTCAATAAAAATTAATATTTTCTACTTTTCATTGAAAAATAAAACATTTTAGAAAAATTCAAAAAATGAACCCTAAGATAATTTTGATACGATTTTTTAAAAAAATTAAGTTTTTTATCAAATAAATTTTAAGAAATTTGTAAAAATTATTTTTAAATTATGTGCGTGTAGCGCGACTAAACCGCCATTTAGAGAAAAATTACATTTTTTCAAAAAAACATTTATTTTTCTTTCAAATGATCCTTATTTTATTTATAATCAATATATATCCATAATTTTCATAATTTAGTTAGTATTATTCATACCCTACAAATTAACTACTAGGTTATAATGTTCATGTTTAACTATATTTTAATAGAGGATCATGTTTCATTTAAACCCAATGTTCTGTACATCTTAAGCTATCGAAGAGATTGAATTTATTTAAAATTAAATAAATCATAAAGTATATGGGTGTTACATTCTTACCTCATATAAAAATCTCATCCTTGAAATTTATTGGATATTTCCTTCTAAATAGATATGATTATTTCTTTATAACATCATCTGGTTCCCATATTTCTTCCTCCATTTTTTTATTTATCCAAAGTACATTTATCGGTCGAGTATTATGATTCCTCAATAATTGATCTCTAGTATCAATAATATGGATGGGTTCTTCATAGAAATATATATCAAGTTCCAATTCTATTTCATCATAGGTAAGCACATGTGTTTGGTCTATAATGTACTTCCTTAACAATGATAAATGGAAACACTACTACAAATATGAGTTATAGCCACGGACCTATAGCCACAGTTTTATAGGTCCGTGGCTATATCTTTTATACTACCACGGTTAATTATTTCATCCATGGCTATATCCAGCAGCCCCATTTTTTTCCCAAACCCATCATCCTCCTTCTCCTCCCCCTCGCGATTCCTCCTCCTCACCGTGCCCTCCCCCTCCCCGGTGCCTCTACGCCGACGCCTCCTCCACGCCGCGCCCTCCTCGCCACACCCTCCTCGCCGCACCCTCCTCGTCGCGCCCTCCTCCTCGCCGCGCCCTCCTCCCTGACACCTCCTCGCCGCGCCCTCCTCCCCGATGCCTCCTCACTGACGCCTCCTCCGCGCCACACCCTCCTCGTCGTGCCCTCCTCGCCGCGCCCTCCGTGTCGCGCCCTCCTCTCTATGGTGTCAGTGAGCATTACTCGGTTATGGAACTAAAGAATATGGATGAGGGTGGTCCCAAGAATCCCTCTGTTTTCTCATTTTCAACAAGCGGCAATGTATCGGAATAGGTTTAAGTGAGTGAGGCCACATTCATGAAGAGTTATACAGAAGTGGGAGTTATTGTGATGGATAACCATTTTAATCTTTTGTCATATGATGAACTAGTCCAGAATTTTGAACAATACCTGGTCAGAACCGTTGGAGAGGAGTAGGTCCCTGAAAATTGGTCATGTGATGAATGTTCTTTCCACTTTTTAGGTGATTTAGAGGACGAGGTTCAGGATTAAATGTATCCATGTATGAGAAGAGTAAGATAGGGAGGGTCAACTAGAAAGATAAAAGGGATTACTCATATTTTTCTCTACCAATGGGGACTAGGTCTATGAATATGTCAAAGGACAAATAGAAGGAATGTAACCCACCTCTCCAAGGTGGTCTTTTAGTAGTGGGATATTCCTGATAATCCTTTCAAAATTCTTGTGAAATCATAAGATGATGAACCAATTAAAGATACCCTTTCCTTTACTTTGAAAAATTATAAAATTGAGGATTTTTGTTTTGATAAGAGGTTGGAGGAGGTTAAATAAATCACTTCTAACTTAGAAACACTCCTAGGATCACCGTTTTTTCTTTAAAAAGAGCAAGATGACCAAATTAATGAAGTTTTTTATTTAATTGAACAAGATTTTCTTTTATATTATTGTGATTTTTTTGTGTATGATTTTGATTTCTCTTCTCCCTATGTATGTTTTGTAGATTCAAGTGAAATTTATGATTTACTAGAGGTACATGAGAAGGTTATTAATACACCTGATGAGAAACTTTTGAAACTCAAAAAATCTAATTGTAATTCAAAGTTTGGGAGTGGTCGAATAGCAAGAGGATATTTTGAAGTTGCGCACTAATGAAAAAGTGGATATTGATACATATGTGGTTTTTAATAATGAATTTATATAGGATATTGAATCGGATGAAAAATCACATCCAAGAATTGAATTTTTACTATTTATGCACATCACTCCTCAAGTTGAAGAAGAGGGAATATACCCCCTTTTCCCCCCTTTCCACTACTCCTAGGAAGTTATAATTTCAAAGTGGTGAAATTAAAAGTATATGAAAATGGGGTCTTAAAAAACTATTTGAGTTGATTACTATATCTAGAAAGAAGATTTTGTGCTAGTTCTTAAGTAAGAAGACACATCCTCCATCTAATTGGGGTTGAATCAATGATTTTTCAACTGTGAGAAATCTAAATATAGAACCCCTTGGGGGATAAACCCAAGATTATCTTGTTACATTATTTAGTTTTTTTATTTGACCTTCTTTAATAAAGTTTTTTTGATTGAGGTATTTTTTTGTAGGAAGTTAGGTGGGTCACTTCACATGGCAGCCCATTTTGAGTAACTTCTTTCACTCTAAGAAAAATTTTAGGTTGTTTCCTTCCACCCTTAAATTTTTAAGAGTTTAAATTCTTATTATATACTTCAAATTAAGTGTGAGTTAAGGGTACACAATTTTTTTCTAATCCTAAATTTTATAATTCTAAATCATTGTTTAAACATTCCTTTTTATTGATTTTTATTAAAAAAAATTATGTTATTCACATAGAATAAGTGAATGTACGTTATAATTTCTATTTTTTTTAGTACTTTGGTGAGCATAATTTCACATCCTATTGAAGTATAGATTCAACGATTTTTATAGATCTAGAGAAGTTATATTTCATAGTAACTTTGAACCAATCTACCTAAGTTTTTACTCTAGTTTTGTTCTGTTTTGAACTTTAAATTTTATAAATTAATGTATATGTTTACACTTATAGGAGATGAAATTTTGGAAACCAAAGGTATTTATTCAAAAATAAAAGAAGGGAAATTTTTTCCAATGATCTCAAATGAATAGAGAATCTACACCATGGGAGTAATAGTTTAAATTCTGTGATTTTTCTACTTAAACTTAAAAATTCACTTCTTTTTTTTAGTTGAAATAAATGGTTGGAAGTTTCCTTTTACTAAATTTTGTATGCTGAAATCATCTTGTTAAATATGTTGGTTGTTGCTTCCTTTTTTACTACCTTTTTGTATTGAAATTCTGGTGTGTATGCTTATTTTAATGTTTTACTAAAAATCATTTTTGAACTTCAAATGTTAACATGCATCTACATTAAAATCCATGAATATGTGTTGAAGTTGTTAATATAGTAACTAGTGGGTATCATTCATGCATTTTGTGTGATTGTTTGAACTCTATGTTCTTCATTTCTTTTGTTTTTAATATATTAGTTATATTCTTTGTTTGTAATTAGATAAAAAAATTCTTTATTGTTACAAATTGATGCATATATCTAATTAATCATTTCTACCATAGGATGAGGTGGTTGGTGTTGGTTCAAATGCGGGCATGTTGGCATACAACCGACAAGCAAGGGGGAACATCCATTCTTGGTAATGGGCATCTATGTGAACTTCACTTCTCAGTTATTGGTTTTGATTAGAGTGATATTAACATATTATTTTGTTCCCATGTAGTTTTACAAACATAAAATAAAAATTTAATCATAGTTTTATGGTTCCAATTCTAAAATCTTTTTTATGAGCTGAATTCTATGCTACTCAATTGTTGTGCTCGATATGATTGTATCACCTTCTTTCTTCCATAAACCTTTTACAGTTTAATGAAGATAGGGTGCAACTGGTGATGAAATTATTGAAGCTCTAATTTCTAATAGTTGAACTTTTCAAAACAAAACATTTTCCTCTCAAGTAAGCTTTGATTTGTGGTTCTTGCATCTACTATTTTTGCAGGATACATTTTTGTATTCAGGAACATAAACACAAATATATTTCTTATCAATTATTTATTCTCTACATAATTACTTCTGATTTATTTTGATCTTTTTTTCTTTATTTCTTGTAGGTAAAATATAGGCTTAGGGTGAAAAAGAAATATGCACCCAAAGTACTCTTAAGGCACCATTTTGTATGATAGTAACATTTTGGTAAGTTCATTTATTTCTTTTTACCATACTACATCATGTATGTTGAGAGGGGTCTTTGATTTGTGGTTATTGCATCATATATTTTGGTCTTTTGTTATATTTTTTTAAAATAGTCATTTTATTTCTTGAAGTGTTTTTTATAATATCTTCGGGGTGTATTGAAGTATGATAGGGGACTGGGTGGAGGGGGGCCGGGGGCAGGGTGGAGGGGTGCAGGTGGGGCAGGGTGGAGGGGGGTAGGGGCAGGGGGAAGGGGGCAGGGGGCAGGGGCAGGGGGGAGGGTGGAGGGGGGCAGGGGGCAGGGAGGGTGCAGGGGGGTGCAGGGGGTGTTGTGCAGGCTAATGGGCTGGGTGGAGGGGGGCAGGGGCAGGGGGTAGGGTGCAGGATGGAGGGGGTAGGGGGCAGGGGGGGAGGGTGCGGCAGGGGGCAGTTTCTCCATAACATTACTCTAATTATTTTTCTTGTTCTTTAATTTTGGGTCACTACCCATGCCTTTATCATACATGTATTTAGATTTTGGATATTCATCTTCATTTACCATATTAGAGGTGATGATAACCTTCTAACTGATTGAAATTTCCTCATCATCATCATACCATAATACACGACTTAAGTGTGTAAATTTATCCATATACTATCTAGGATAAGATTGTGAATATATGGAGGCCTTATTCTTAGTAATCATTGCAGTAGGTACTTTCATGAAACCCCATACTGATCATTATTTTTAGTAGGTAAGGGATTCTGCTGCAACTTATTTTGATGATCCTTGGGTGTACTCATATTCAGCGAACCTGGTGAGGTTTCCTTCCTGGATTGTTCCTAGATAGCTATGTATGAAACATGCATGAGGGGTCCCTCAGAATGTGTCATCATCAATTAATGATAGGTAGGAACCTGCAAGAATTTTTTCCCATTTTTCACCACTTGATAACCATGAGATGCAATCAGGTTAGGTAAAGCATCCTAAAAGAAACACCTCTATGTAGGCATGCCATCAAATGTTGCCTCATTTGAAGTACTCTCTTCAAGACCAGCTACATTTGTATAGAGGTCCACATTGAATTTCTGCCTATTTTTCCCATTCGTGAGTATTTACATTAGGCTTTCCTACAAAGTTGCAAATACCTACAGTCCCTTGGATCTGTACAAAACATCAGTGAAAGGTGCCCCCAAAATACATGCCCCTCGAACTGGATGTTCTATCCAATGTTTATCTCTCTATCAGGAAGGGGTACATTTTCCTCATTCAAGGATTTTACCGGGGGTGGGCCCTCTAGAGTAAATACAACACACTAAGAATAATCCATGTTTTTTTCATCATAAGGACCATCCTAAGGTGATGTTGAAGTGATTAAGTCTGTAGTTTTCCCAGTATCCTTCTACACTGATATAACCCCTATCTTATCCACATTATAAGGGATAGTAGTTTATTTTCTCTCCAAGTCAAAGATTGGAATATTCATCTTACCGTTCCAACTTTCATAGTTAGAGACATCATTCCCCTTCATATTGTAAAAAGAACACTCCTTGTCCCTATTACATTCTGGAGAATGATTGAAAAAACATATAATTCATGTAGAACTGTGGTTTCCTTTTGTATTGGATCAGAAAGTCTATACATTCATCTAGTTAGTTAAGACTACTTCTTCTAGAATCATTATATACATGTCCACATTCACATGGGTTATCACATAGTGTCTAAACCTTGGGTTATCGGTATGTATATCCAACCAAATTGAGTTCCCCACGACTGAGAAAATTTCCCAAAAATTTTGTGAGTACCAATAGAGCTATCCAGGCAGGGGGAGGGGTGTTCGGCAGGGGGAGGGGTGTCCGGTAGGGGAGAGGGGTGTCCGGTAGGGGGGATGGGCTGTCTAGGCAGGGGGAGGGGTGTCCAGCAGGGGGAGGGGTGTCCAGCAGGGGGAGGGGTGTCCAGGCAGGGGGAGGGGTTGTCCAGTAGGGGGAGGGCTATCCAACAGGGGGGAGGGCTGTCCAGCAGAGGGGAGGGGTGTACGACAGGGGGAGGGGTGTCCGGCAGGGGGGATGGGCTGTCCAGGCAGGGGGAGGGGTGTCCAGCAGGGGGAGGGGTGTCCAGTAGGGGGAGGGGTGTCCAGCTGGGGGGAGGGGTGTCCAGCAGGGGGAGGGGCTATCCAGCATGGGGGAGGGCTGTCCAGCAGCGGGGAGGGGTGTCCAGCAGGGGGGAGGGGTGTCCGGCAGGGGGGAGGGGTGTCCGACATGGGGGAGGGGTGTCCGGTTGGGGGTGCGGGCTGTCCAGCAGGGTGGGGAGGGCTGTCCAGCAGGGGGAGGGCTGTCTAGCAGGGGGAGGGATGTCCAACAGGGGGAGGGGTGTCCAGCAGGGGGCGGGGCTGTCCAGCAGGGGGAGGTCTGTCCGGTAGGGGGGTGGGCTGTCCGGCAGGGGGCGGGCTGTCAGGCAGGGGGGTGGGCTATCCGGCAGGGGGGCAGGTTGTCAGGCAGGGGGGGTGGGCTGTCCGGCAGGGGGGCTATCCAGCAGGGGGAGGGGTGTCCAGGCAGGGGGAGGGGCTGTCCAGCAGGGGGAGGGCTGTCCAGCAGGGGGGAGGGGTGTCCGGCAGGGGGGAGGGGTGTCCGGCAGGGGGGAGGGGTGTCCGGTTGGGGGGGCGAGCTGTCCAGCAGGGGGCGGGGCTATCCAGTAGGGTGGGGAGGGAAGTCCAGCAGGGGGAGGGCTGTCCAGCAGAGGGGAGGGGTGTCCAGCAGGGGGCGGGGCTGTCCAGCAGGGGGCGGGCTGTCCAGCAGGGGGGCGGGCTGTCCGGCAGGGGGGGCTGTCCGGCAGGGGGCGGGCTGTCAGGCAGGGGGCGGGCTATCCGGCAGGGGGAGGGGTGTCCGGCAGGGGGGAGGGGTGTCCGGAAGGGGGGAGGGGGTGTCCAGCAGGGGGAGGGGCTGTCCGGCAGGGGGGAGGGCTGTCCAGTAGGGGGAGGGTTGTCCAGCAGGGGGGAGGGCTATCCGGCAAGGGGGGGAGGGTTGTCCAGCAGGGGAGGGCTGTCCAGCAGGGGAGGGTTGTCCAGCAGGGGGGTGTCCAACAGGGGGAGGGGTGTCCAGCAGGGGGGGAGGGTTGTCCAGCAGGGGGAGGGGCTGTCCAGGCAGGGGGAGGGGTTGTCCATGCAGGGGGAGGGGCTGTCCAGCAGGGGGGAGGGGCTGTCCAGGCAGGGGGAGGGGTTGTCCAGGCAGGGGGCGGGGATGTCCAGCAGGGGGCGGGGCTGTCCCGCAGGGGAGGAGGGATGTCCAGCAGGGGAGAGGGCTGTCCAGCAGGGGGGAGGGTTGTCCAGTAGGGGGAGGGGTGTCCAGGCAGGGGGAGGGGCTGTCCAGCAGGGGGGAGGGGCTGTCCTTGAGGAATGTCTAGCTGAGAAGGAGCATGAATAGGTGTAACAGAAGGTAGAGTAAAATGTAACAGCCCTATTAGTATATTTCATGTGTAAACTATAGGGTGAGGTCTATAATGATGGTCCTAGACATGTTCTGGTTGTGTAAAAAATGTTGGGAACAATCTATTTTCTATTTCTTGATTCATGTATGTTGGTTGTTGGTACCCCAGGTGACCTCTTTTTAACCTTCTTTGTATTTTTTTCTAACATGGTGTTTGGTATTAATATTTTTCCCTTTCAGATCATCTTTCAATGAAGTATTAATAGAGGATGGATTGCAGAATTTTCTGTACAATTTTGCACTTATCAGTGGCATGGGGGGTGTCCAGCAGGGGGAGGGGTGTCCGGCAGGGGGGGTGTCCAGCAGGGGGGAGGGGTGTCCAGGGGGTGCAGGGGGTGTCCAGTGGGGCTGTCCAGTTGGGGCATGGGGGCTGTCCAGTGGGGTGCAGGGGGCAGGGGGCAGGGGGAAGGGGTAGGGGCAGGGGACAGGGGGTAGGGGCAAGGGGCAGGGGGCAGGGGGTAGGGGGCAAGGGGCAGGGGGCAGGGGTCAAGGGTGTCCAGTAGGGGGAGGGGTGTCCAATAGGGGGAGGGGTTGTCCAGCCAGGGGGGAGGGGTGTCCAGGCTCTGGGGGGGGACTGGCAGGGGTGTCCAGGGTCTGAGGGGGGACTGGTAGGGGTGTCCAGGGCTTGGGTTCTTTATATTTTTGTTGTGTGTTTTGGATTTCATTGAGGTGGATTCGAGTCACCGTTGATGAAGGCTTACATGTGTATGCATAGGTAGGCATATGCATATATAAGTTCCCCCTTTATATATATTCACTCATGCCAGTATGAATATATATATATATTGGGGCTATGTGTGCTTATATATAGATATGAAAAATGCATACGCGTGTAAGTATAAAGGGGTACATTCAAGTATAAACATATATCTAAGGCCCCCCTAGTGAATATTTGGACATGAAAATATGTACATAGGGGATAGGTGTCCTTACATATATGTTAATTTTCATATGCATGCAAGCAGAAAAAAGGAAGATTCGAGTTGTCATCGTCAAAAGCAAACGTGCCTTGAGGTTGAGGTAGGGTCCCTCTCCTAGCCCATTTAATTCGAGAATGTTTTAAATTTCATTTAGTTTCCTTCTTAATTTTTCATGTTTATATTAAATTGAAATTCTTGAATAAGTGTTAGTTCATATAATTGTTTCGTTTGATAAATAAGTCCTGGTTTTGTAATAAAACCCCTCCAACGGAGGTGCGCTGTCTGCGAAAACTCACAGTGGTATACCTTGCTTAACATTATTGCATTGATGTTTTCCTTATACTTGATGTCATTGTTAGTCATAAAGCACACATCGTACTTGACCCTTTTTATATCCCTGTAGGGGGTTTCCCTCTTTTTATTAAAACAATTGTTTGAACCAAGACAATCTTTAAGTGTCGTTAGACTTTTAAGATGGGTCACATGTTGTGTGACCATGTCACATGGCATGTGATATTTAAATCTAACCAAAAGCCCAGTTCTATAGCCCAGGGGTCCCACAGTACCAGTAATGTCAGATTACATGTTATGTAACCTGTGATTTTCTTGATCCCATAGGGTATTCCTTTAGGTATTCCTACACATTTCTAGATCTCCAAACCTCGCTGAATTAGGTATATCAGGGGTCATCCAATCCTCTAGTCATCACAAGTTAGCATTCATTTCTTTAAATCTTATGAGAAAACATCCTCTCATGCCATCCATATCATCCTATTTGAAACTAAGTGGAAGATGTTTCCCCGCAGATGTCGCTGGACCGGGCCAACACGTTGTGGTCACGCCGCGGTCACGCCGCGGTCACGCCATGATTTGGCCCTTCTCCAGGACGACACCATGCGGCGGTTACTCCTCCAGGACGACACCCTGCGGCGGTTACTCCTCCAGGACGACACCCTATGGCGGTCACGCCGCGGTCACGCTGCGGTCACGCCGCGGTCACGCCGCGGTCACGCCGTGATTTGGCCCTGCTCCAGGACGACACCCTGCGGCAGTTACTCCTCCTTAGAGAAACATTGAATGGTTAACTCTATAATTTTTTGTATTTCCTCATTCCTAAACTATATCTCCTCTCAGCGCTGCCTCTCATCCATCTTTCCACAAAACGTGCATAGTAGGTGGTACACAGGCTCAATTCAACTGAAAGCATTGGTTTGGAATTGTCTGGAATATTTTATTGTACATGTATCACATAATATTTCTTTGGTAATTCTTCTTTTTCCTCATCCTCTTCACATGTTGTCTAAACTAGATCATCCTCATCCTCTGCACATGTCATCTGAACCGGATCAGCCTGTTGTGATGGAAATTCAATATCTGCTTTTGGCTGTTTTAGATGAAATTCCTTCCATAATTCCCTCATCTCATGTAGCACTCATTGGAGGAGGATGATCACTGCCAAGTTGAGTTTTAAAGGCTGCACATAATCTGTTTGATGCAATTCCAAAGAGGCTGTTCTATTCTGAGGGCCTATTTCATGCTGGAGTTCCCACATTTCCCCCACAAGCTAGCAAAGGGAGGTCTGTTTGGGCCTATGCAAACAGGGCTTGTTTGTTATGGACAAAGATGCAACTGGAGACCTGGTTTGCTTGAAGAGTTTCCATGAAGGGTCTTCACTGTAGAGGAGACTAGCTCTGGTCTGTATTTGGTAGTTGCTTCCATGATGGTTCCCACAACTGTTTGACTGAATTTCACACCAAAACAAGCCCTGCTAGTGACTATTTTTCGATGCACTATAAAAATCCCATGGCCAACCCACCAAAATCAAACCAGCTATTCCAGGGCCATTTCCACTCTCACTAAAAAATACAAACTCAAGCCCTACTAGAATTCCAAGCTCCCACTTCAATTTATCCACTATGAACTCCTTCCCAGTCCCCCACCATTTTTCAATCCACCTAGGCAACCCATCCACAACTTGACCACCAATCAGGCCTACCCACCTCTCAACTTCTAAGCCACCAACCCCACATTTTCCACCAGGCATCCCACTTTAAAACTATTCCAAACCTCACCCAATTCTAACCAATTAAACCATACCCCTTAACATTTGAAGCCCTCATCTAAATTCCTGTTCCAACTCACTAATTTTAGACCCAATCAGCCCTGCCGCTTCAGAAAAACAAGAGCAGCCTACTTAAAATCCAGTCCAACTTAGTTTCCTTCATGCTTGCCCCCATGAGTCCACAGCCTCACCTCAAACAAATTATTAACCACCTGGACACCTGGAAGCCACAAGAGGAGAGAGAAATTTTATATATTTTTTTTTGTAATATTTTATTCCATTGGAAGAGAATTTGTTGGATGCTACCACTTGTAATGAGGTACTTAATTTCCTCTCCCTCTTTCTTCCATTAAATATTAGACAGATCCTATGTAAAAAAATCATTCTCCACCTATGGGGAAGGAACTCTCAGCTACCGTTCTTCAGTTCTTCTTCCTGGTGATGAATAAAATTCCCCAAGTATATTGGGAAAATTTTATTCATTTTTCTTCATTTGCCTCTTCTTACTTACTGCTGATTTCAGCAGCCGGATTCTGTCTTTTAGCAATAGCCCATGAAATCCATCTGTTGTCTAGGGGGTCCAGTGGGGGGGGGGGTCTGTCCTGGGGTGTCCAGGGTCTGGGGGGGCTGTCCTGGGGGGTCTGTCCATGGGGTGTCTAGGGGGTTCAGTGGGGGGGGGGTCTGTCCTGGGGTGTCCAGGGTCTGGGGGGGTCTGTCCCGTGGGGTCTGGGTTTGGGAGGGGGTAGGTTCTGGGGGGTGTCCATGGTCTGGGGGGCTGTCCAGGTTCTGGGGGGGTCTGTCCTAGGGTGTCCAGGGTCTGGGGGGGGGGGGGCAGGACTGGCAGGGGTGTCCAGGGTCTGGGTGGGGTCTGTCCTGGGGTGTCCAGGGTCAGGGGGCAGGGGGCAGGGGTGTCCAGCAAAGGGAGGGGTGTCCAGCAGGGGGAGGGGTTGTCCAGGCAGGGGGGAGGGGTGTCCAGCATGGGGGAGGGGTGTCCAGGGGGTGGTCCAGGGGTGTCCAGGGGTGGTGGTCCAGTGGGAGGGGTGTCCAGCAGTGGTGTCTATTGCTGGTATTATTTTTTGGACTTCAACAGATTATTCAGTGGGGGGGAGGGGGACCTGGGTGCAAGGGGTAGTGAGGGGGCTGGTTGTAGGGGGTGGGGGCTGGATATAGGGCTGGGTGCAGGGGGGATGGGGGGGCTGGGGGCCTGGGTGCAGGGGGGCAGTGGGGGTACAGTGGGGGGGAGGGGGACCTGGGTGCAAGGGGTAGTGAGGGGGATGGGTGTAGGGGGTGGGGGCTGGATATAAGGCTGGGTGCAGGGGGGGTGGGGGGGTGGGGGGGATGGGGGGGCTGGGGCCCTGGGTGCAGGGGGGCAGTGGGGGTGCGGGTGGGGGTGGATAGTGGGGGTGCAGTGGGGGGGAGGGGGACCTGGGTGCAAGGGGTAGTGAGGGGGCTGGGTGTAGGGGGTGGGGGCTGGATATAGGGCTGGGTGCAGGGGGGATGGGGGGGGGGCTAGGTGCAGGTGGTACTGGGGGTGTAGGGGGGTGTCCAGGGGGGTGTCCAGGGGTGTCAAGGGGGGGTTCTAAGGGGTTATATCTGGAGGGGAGAGTGGTGGTGTGTAAAGGGGTGGGGGATGTGCTAGGGGGGTCTGTCTAAGGGGGAAGGGAGGAGCTATAAGGGGTCTGTCCAATGAGGGGGTGTGCAGGTGGGGGGCAGGTTCTGGGGGGGGTCTGTGTTTGGGGGGGCAGGTTCTGGGGGGGTGTCCATGGTCTGGGGAGGTGTCCAGGTTCTGGGGGGGCAGGTTCTGGGGGGGGGGGGCAGACTGGAAGGGGTGTCCAGGGTCTGGGGGGGTCTGTCCTGGGGTGGGTTCTAGGGGGGTGTCTAGGGGGTGTCCCTGGGTTTAGGGGGTGTCCAAGGGGTGTGTGCAGGTGGGGGGTGTCCCGGGGTTTAGACTAACTTACTTACATATCATTATTAAATTTTAGTTCTATATAATGTAGTATAATTATGAGTTCATATTTCCTCATGAACTGAATATTTAGAAGTTAAAAACAATCTGTATATTTTAGTTGGATTACTATAAAAATAAAGATTTATTGTAATCGTGAATTGAGCATAAGAAAAATTTATGAATTAAACTACTTTTACAGTTAATTTAGTAGGTTTCATTTGTATTTCAAGCATGCTAACTGAATTAAATTTTGTGGGGGGCAGGGAGGGGGTGTGCAGGTGGGGGGGGGTGTGCTGGGGCAGGGGGGGCTGTTGCGGGGGGGGGGGGGGGTCTGCAAGGCAGTTGGGAGGAGGGAAAGGGGGGTCTGTAGGAGGTGTCTAGGGGGGTGTCTGGGGGGTGTCCAGGGTGTGTCCAGGAGGTGTCCAGGGGGTGTCCAGGGTCTGTCCAGGGTGTGTCCAGGGGGTGTCCCGGGTGTGTCCAGGGGGTGTCCAGGGGGTGTCCAGGGGTGTGTCCAGGGGCGTATCCAGGGGGTGTCCAGGGGGTGTCTTGGGGGTGTCCAGGGGGGTGTCCAGGGGTTTTTTTATGGATTTGGACACCCTATATCCACAGTTCTAAACCGTGGCTATTGGTTTATTGCCACGATTTTTAACCGTGGCTATAGACATAATGCCACGGTTTTAAACCGTGGAAATATATTCTGTCTGGCCTTTAGTATAGCAACAGTTTCAACCGTGGCTATAGATTTAAATCCACGGTTTGGAACCGTGGCTATAGGTCTAGGCCTATAGCCACACCAAACTTAGCCACGGTTCGAGGAACCGTGGCTATTACCTATAGCCACAGTTTGAGGGCCTATAGCCACGGTTTAGAACCGTGGCTATAGCCCGAATTTCCAGTAGTGAAAACATCATGTAGTTTTGAGAGACTTGGGGCTATTTACAAACAACAAGCAATAGCTCTAATTATTTCCAAGATCTCAAAGGGTAAAATGTACCTAGGGCTTAGTTTCCCTTTATTACCAAACCTTATTACTCCCTTCTATGGAGATAGTCTCAAGAAAACATGATATCCCACATGGAATTCCAAATACATCCTCCAAATGTCATCATAACTATTTTTCCTATTTTGAGATACTTTAATATGATCATGAATAGTCTTTGACTTTGTTTTTGTCTCTTCAAAATATTTTATCCCTATAATTTTACTTTCACCAAATTCATCCCAATAAGTTTTAGTATGATATCTCTTTCTATAAAATTCTTCATGCAAAGCCATTTGATTACGTGAATGAAAACTATTGTTATTGGAAAACTCTATCAAAGTTAAATAATGATCCAAAAAACCTTGAAAGTCAAGTGAGAATGACCTCACCATGTATTCCATTTTCTGAATAGTCATTTTGGAATTTCCATTAGTTTGATGATGGTACGCAGTGCTCAAATGAAGCTCAGTATCAAGATCCTTTTAAATACTTTTCCAAAATTTTAATATAAAGTGGTGATCATGATCAAACACAATTGAAAGATGTGCACCATGAAGTATTACTACTACATTAATATAGAGCCTTATGAGGTGATCAAATTTAAATATTCTCTTATAGAGAGGAAATATTCATATTTGCTAAGGTGGTCGACAATAACCCATATTGCATCATTCTTCCTTAGAGTCTTTGGTATTCCTGTGACAAAGTCCATTGTAATGTCATACTATTTCCACTTAGGAATAGGAAGAGGTTTTATGAATCCTCTAGGATGTTTTCTCTCAGCCATGAGCTATTAATAAACTAAGTATCTTGATATATAGTATTCAATTTCCTATTTCATGTTATCCCACTAAAAGTTTTCCCTCACAATACATATACATTTTTATGCTATCATGGTGTATAGTGAAATTCGAGATATGAAAATCATCCAATAATTCCCTTTTTAGATCAGGTATATATGGAACACATAATCTCTTTCTAAATTTTAAAATACCATCTTTACAAATGAAGTATACTAATTTCCCATCATTCATAGCTTTAATTTTCTTTTAAAAGTTCTCATCATCTGATTGATTACTTTTTGTATTTTTCTAAGAAGGATGGTTTTAAATCATTTGAAAAATGAGTTATGTAACTCCTTCCTTAATAATTATCATATCCATATTTACTAGATCAATGAACATATGATCCCTCTCAATCCTCATTTGGGTCATAAATCTATGATCCTTCTATATAAAATCATCTACTATCTTATTTGACTTCTCTAGGTGGTGGTGTATTGAGAAATCATGATCTCTGAGTAGTTCGAGCAATCTCATTTTCTTAATCAACTAGAAAAATGGAATTATTTTATTAGGACTAAGGGAAAGTATAAGTGATCAAAAAAAGAGAAGGGTAAAATGGAGGGGTGGGAAGACAAATATATGGAGGGAGAAAATAATGAAAGTCGAGTGGATCCCCTTAGATAATTTGCATGACCTCGATAAGAAGTAACCCAAGGATAGAGAAGTAAGTTAAACTTGAGTTTTGGGAGGCCAGAGAGGTGAGGAAATCAGAAAAAAATTTACCCTCATTCCATACATGGAGAACCTCAGTGTGAGTTTCGATCAGACCTCTGCATATTCGAATAAGATAGTTGATAGACCAGGGGATATCTTGGAGATACAGCAGGTCATTGTGGATGATTGAGGAATCCATATCCACTACGGTGATCTTGGTATTAGTCTCATGACACATACAGAGGCCCATAATAATTTCGTGAGCTTTAGATTGAATGGAGGTCCTACTTCCAATGTGAGCTGAGAATTCCATGATGACCAATCCATGGGGATCCCAGACCATGCCTCCTCCTTAAATGGTACCTGCTATACAAGAGTTTTCGGTGTTAATCATGAAATCTGATTTTGGAGTCCTCCATTGAACCCATCATCTTGAACTATTGTTGTAACTTGTGGGGATATAACCTTTCCCTACTAAGACCTTTCCAAGTAGAGGAGCATCCATCTAGTTGTGAAAAATCCTAGAAAATCACCCAGCAGATTAAAAGATTTGAAAAGATACCATACTCAGAACTACAGGGGGCCTTATGTCGGACGTTATTCCTCATCATCCAAAGGATCCAGCAGCCGGCTGATACGATCAAGGAATGATCCTTCATGTCATGGTCATTGGAACTCGGGCCTTGGAGCTAGTGGAAGGGAAACAAGTCCCCCAAGATAGCTTGCGCATAAGGGTCCTGGAAAGGGTAGATAGATCTCTAAACTGTTTACGCCCAGTCACTACTGAAGTAATGGTTATTCACAGTCTATTATGAGGATTTTTTCAACAGGAATAGTGGTAAACGAGGAATTCCCATGTGTTTGACGTTGTCATTCATTGAGAGATTCTAGTTACAGACACATCATGTGAGAAAATTATACCTTTCTAGTGTCTCTAGGTGACACAAAATTTCCCCCCACTGGTCTGCTTCATTGGAATATGAGGTCAACCTCATATAATCCTTAGCTAAGAAAGTTATAGATGAATTACCTGTAAACACATATCGATCTGGCTAAAAATTTATCTCAATAAGGCCAAAAGTGTTGCACTGATCTGCATCCAAATCTACCTGAATGAAATTTGGGTAAGTGCTACCTTGATTAAATGATAAACATAGCATTGGACATCCTGGAAATCCATATTGTGAGCCATACCAATTATGAAACCAGAAATTGATTTTGACCTTACCAACATCCACCAAGCATTAGATTGAATTTCAGAGAAAATATAATGGAGAGTACGACAGAGGAAGGAAGGGTGAGTTCTATATATGCCCAAGTCAGCACCATATTTCTCAGTCATGAATCATCCCTAAAGTGTGAAATACTCAATAATCTACAAGACATCTTTGATTGAAACCCATGGATTGAAGCGGAAAAATTCCTAACTTTAATTCCAACCTCACAAAAAGGTTGGTCCATCCTCTTCTAATTGATCCAATGGTGTCTACCTTTGGACTGAGAATATTAGATGAAAGAAGACATAATTTTCTCAATACCCTTAGTGACAGCTTTCCGCACCTTGAGCACCGACATCACATGTATATAAATAGAAGATAAAACAATGTTCACCAACTTTATTCTTCCCCCAAAGGAAAGTAAACAAGTCTTCCAATCAAGGATATGACTCGTGATCCTTCCAAATAAATTATAAAAAAGTTGGATCTAAGTACATCTTGGGGAGATCATACCTCCAAGATAAATCATTGGAAGACTATTTTTGAGGATCCCCAAGTTACCTTGTATGGAATTAACCCACCTTTCTAGAAAATTAGAGGCAATATACAGATTACCACTAGTGGAAAAAAAATTTACCACGTCGACATTTTTCACATCGGTTTCATATAACCGACGTGCAAAGCTGTAAAAAATGATTTATCACATCGGTTATTGTATAACCGACGTGATAAATCGATGAGAATCTATTTTTTATGTTGGTTATAAAATAACCGATATAAAAAATACTGAGATTAGATTTATCACATCAGTTATTTTATAACCGACGTGAAATATCGAATCTGGGCGCTTTATCACGTTGGTTATAAAATATCTGATGTGATAAAGTAAATCTAAGTAATTTATCACATCGGTTATCAAAAGAACTTATGTGATAAAGCGCCATTTATGACATCGGTTATAAAATAACCGATGTGATAAATTTCAATTTATGACATCGGTTATAAAATAACCGATGTGATAAATTATTTTCTACATTGGTTATTAAATAACCAACATTTTAAACATAAAAAAAAATATTTTATCACATCGGTTATTAAATAACCGACGTGATAAAGCTTTAAATGATTTATCACGCCCCATATTTAGTAATTCTGTTTTCTTGATTGGGTGGACCTATGACTCGTCTTTCTCACGCAGAAAAGCTAGAAAGGATTCTCCAAAGTCGTGCCCTCCAGCCTCATTTTTCCAACATCATTCATCATCTTTCTTATCATCAGATCTATCAGGTCGACTTGAAACAATCAATTAATCCTCACACAACTTAGTTTCAGTTTTTATTTTTTTTCAATGCCCTAAACTAATGTTTTGAGATGTTATTTTTCTATCTTTGTTCTTACTATCATGGTAAATTTCATAGTGTTAATTTATACCATGCTAAATTATTTTCTGGTAAAATAAACCTATGGAAGTGATGTCATTAAAGTTTACAATTTTTTTGTGTTCTGTCATATGTGTGTGTGCGTACAAGGGGTGGTCCAAGGGGGTGGGGGGCTGTCCAAGTGGTGGGGGTGTCTAGGGGGTGGGGGGCTGTCTAGGGGGTGGTGTCCAAGGGGGTTTGGGGGATGTCCAAGGGGGTTGGGGTATCCAAGGGGGTGGGGGTGGTATCTAGGGGGTGAGGGGTTGTCCAAGGGGGTAGAGGTGTCCAGGGGTGTGAGGGGTGGTGTCTAGGGGGTGAGTGGGATTTCCAAGGGGGTAGGGGTGGTCCAGGGGTGGGGGATGTCCAGAGGGGTGGGAGGCTGTCCAGGGGGTGGGGGGTTGTCCAGAGTTGTGGGGGCTGCCCAAGGGGTGGGGGGTTGTCCAGAGGGTGGGGGGATGTCCAGGGGTGGGGGGATTTCTAGAGGGGTGGGGGATATCCAAGGATGGGGGGTGTACAGGGGTGTCCAAGGGGGTGGGGGTGGTGTCCAGGGGGTGAGGGGGATTTCCATGGGGTAGGGGTGTCCAGGGGTGGAGGTAGTGTCCAGGGGGTGAGGGGCTGTCCAGGGGGTGGGGGTGTCCAAGGGGGTGTCCAAGGGGGTAGGGGGTGGGGGGTGTTCATGGGGGTTGTCCAGGGGGTGGGGGCTGTCCAAGGGGGTGGTGGTGTCCAGGGGGTGTCCAAGGGGGTGGGGGTGGTTTCCAGGGGATGAGGGGGGTGTCTAGGGGGGGTGGGGTGTCTAGGGGGCTATCTAGAGGGGTTGGTGGGAAGTCCATGGGTGGGGGCTGTCCAGAGGGGTTGGGGGGTTGTCCAGGGGGTGGGGGATGTCCAAGGGGGTGGTGGTGTACAGGGGGTGTCCAAGGGGGTGGGGGTGGTGTTTAGGGGGTGAGGGGGCTTTCCAAGGGGGGGTGGGCTGTCTAGAGGGGTGGGGGTTGTCCAAGGGGTGGGGGTTGTCTAAGGGGGTTGTGGTGTCCAGGGGGTGTCCAAGGGGGTGGGTTGGGTCTAGGGGGTGAGGGGGCTTTCCAAGGGGGTGGGGGTGTCCATGGGGTGGGGGTGTCCAGGGGTTGATGGGGCTTTCCAAGGGGTGGGGTTTCTAGTGGGGTGTGGGGTGTCTAGGGGTGTCCAATGGGGTAGGGTGGGGGTGAGGGGGATTTCCAAGGGGTAGAGGTGTCCAGGGGGTGGGGGTGGTGTCCATGGGGTGAGGGGGTTGTCCATGGGGTTGGGGATGTCCGAGGGGGTGTCCAAGGGAGTAGGGGGTGTGGGTGGTGTCCAGGGGGTGGGGGTGGTGTCTAGGGGGTGAGTGGGTTGTCCAAGCGGTAGGGGTATCTTGGGGGTGGGGTGTCTAGGGGGTGGGGGTGTCCAGAGGGGGGTGGGGTGCTGTTTAGGGGTGGGGGGGTTGTTCAGGGGGTGGTGGTGTCCAGGGGGTGTCCAAGGGGGTGGGGTGGTGTCCAATTGGGTAGGGGTTGGACAACCCCCTCACCCCCTAAGAAACCACTCCCCCACCCCCCTAAACACCCCCACCCCATGGACACTCCCACCCCCTGGACAGGCCCCACCCCCTAGACACCCCTACCCCCTTAGTCACCCTGGATAGCTCTCGACCCTCGTGGACAGCCCCTGCCACCTTGTA